>BHFT01005944.1:0-45503 GCA_004320025.1 Laticauda laticaudata
TATTACGAGTATGCTAATATGGAACAAAATGGTGTATAATATACAAATATAGTGTATATTTCAGCTAAATAGGCTTGTTTTTTTGGAGAATCAAATGAGAACATTAAAATTCATAAACTATTTTATATCAAGTGAATGCAGATCTATTTCCCCCAAAGGCAGAGTTACTGTTTCTTCACTGATCCTTCTTGCTGTCATCACCACAGCATAAGGCATTCTGCAGTGTTCAGCACAGTAGGATCTCTCTGTACGTGGAACAGCTGCTTTTTAGAACTGTGAAAGAGAAGGGGGAGGGAAAAAGTGGTAAATGAAATACTTACTTTCTTGAAATGCCCTTAAATGATAACAGTTAGGACATTTAGCACCTTTCACTACATCTGTTTTCACACCGATTTTGTGTATATGTGTGTATATGTGAGAGAAAGAGCAAGAGAGAAAGTGAGAGAGAGATGAAAGCAGATATAAAATCTTTGTAGAAGTCACTGGAAAAATATTCACAAAAATAAGTGGTGTTTTTTTTAAAAAAGGCCTGTATTGGTTAGCAGAAATACACTGGGACAAATGTTAATGTTTGAATGCTATCTTGCTTTTTCTGTAATAAGCTGAGATTTTTAAAAATAGAAATAGAAAATAGGGAAAATGTCAAATGCTGAAAGCATTTTGAACTATGAAAACTAAGCCATTTTTAGTGCTCGAACAGATTCCTTTGTTGTTTCATGAATAATGGACAAATATTTGCATGTGCAATTAGGATGCTTATGTTAAAGGAGGAAAAGAGAAATTCAGAGCTCTGAGGGGAAGGTGGTCAATTCCTAAGATGAAGCAGTATGACAGATTGCTATATGTGAGAACAGCAAGCAGCAGTTACTTTAGTTCTACAAGCCAGTTTTAAAGGAAATTTGAAATTTCTGGTATATCTAGGTCATTAGCTAACTACCTATGGACTATAGCATGAATTTGTAGGTTGATACATTCTAAAATATAGTGTATGGTGTCTGGATCTTCTTATCCATTGTTCCTTCTATATTGGAAGAACAACAATATGTGTAGCAAGGTACCAGCAGATACTGGAAATCTGTTCCAGAAGTTGGAAATTGTACAAAAAAAGATGGTACATGTGTATGTGTAAAAAAGAGCTGGAAGAGTGATAAGAAATCTCATTAAGTAGAAGTAGCACTTGATTTATGAACACAATTGGAACCAGAATCTCAGTTGTTAAGCAAAGTGCCCACAAGATGGGCCCAAGCAAGATGCCCACATGACTCCTTTGCCCAACAACTGCAATCCCAGCTCTCCCAGTTGCAATCTTTAAACAATCTCCTAGGTCACCGAGTGGAATAATAAGAGTTGCCTGGAGAGATGATTTAAACTCCATTAAAAGCTGAAATCCTCCCTGCAAGCAGCCTTTTTGCTTTAAAATGTTCCTGCAGCTGTAATCAGCTCCCCTCTGTGCAAGGAGGGAAAATCCTTTGGTCAGCTCCAGGAATTGAACTTAAATCATTGAAAACCTGGATCTGGATCAAGGCCGGAGGTTGAAGTTTATTATTTGTTCATGTTTTGTTTTGTTGCTTTTGAGGTCCATTAAATCTGGACTGTCAATGTAATTCAATATTTTTATGTATACGCTTGTTCTGTATGCCATCCAGAGTCCATTGGTACTGGGTGACCAATAAATTTAAATAATAAATAAATTTTGACTGAATGTAATATATATTTGCTGGAGAATTGTACTTGAGAAACTTGTACATGATTGCACAGAAGTAAAGCAAGATAACATGTGACATGCTTATAAGGATTAGAACCATATTTATTTATTTACTTATTAGTGATGCTTCTCTTAGATTACTTATTTTACAATGAATTAATTAATTAGTGATTTTTTATTGGTTGCTGATGACAACAATGAAATAAATAAAAACCCAAATTGTATGATGTGTGTGTTTTTTGTTTAAGCTGCGACAATTTTAAAGTTAACAATAAATAAATTATAAATCTCTTTAGGCATCCATTTATGTCCCATAATAAATTGTATGCTTAATATACAAATCTGTTGACTGTAAAACTTCACATAGGTTTCTATAACAAAAGATCTGCACATTATTCTTTTACAAATTAAGCATTAATAATCAAATGTATTCTTTTTACCAAGGGTTTTCAGCTGGGCTGGACAGAAATGGAATTGAAGCAAAATTACAAGGTTAGATTTCTTGAAAACGCAAAGAACAGTGCATTTAAATAGGCTTTAACTTGATACTTAAATTTGTTTGTTCATTTTGTTTCACATCCTTGTACTAGTTCTGCTAATTCTTTTGTTTTTCCTCTTCTTTTGTTTTCCTCTGTGGAATCCTTAGAGATTATTGGACCACAATAAAGTGCCTTTTTTCCCTTGAGCCCAGAGAGAGAAAGCTCTGCTCTTACCACCAACTCCAGAATTCTTTCTCTTTCACCTAGAATCTATGCCTTTCTGAAGAAAGCAAGACTATTTCTCTGCCCCCAAAAAGGTTCCAAGCCATATCTACTTTCACCTCCAATCCTAAAGTTCAGCTCTGCTTCTATTGTGGCTCCTCTCACGTCAAGATTGCTTAGTTCTTTTCTTGGTCCTAGCTCATTAGGACTATATGGTCATTTTCAGTCTTTTATCTTGCTTCCATCTTCTCCTTCTGGCATCTTCCTTTTTGGCTATTTTCCAGAAGAGCTTTCCTTCATCTCTTTCAACCATGCTGTTTCCCTTTGTCCCAAAACAAAGCTTTTACCCAAACAAAGACTGATCTGAAACAAACCTTCTCTGCAACTCCTTACTTTTATGTGAGGCTAAGATTTTAAACTCACCTTTATAAAGAATCCCCTTTATTTTATCTGCAAAAATGTAAACTTGTTTTTCTTGTTTGGTCACATGTTCATAGCTATTATATAGATATTTAAGAAGTTGATTTTATATCTGGGAAATAGGGTGAGTGAATGTGGGGAATGGAAGTGCTTGCCTTGCCTGAGTTAAATCAGTGTTTTGCCTGTTCACAGAAGATAGATAAATGTTGTGTTTTTCTATCTGCAAAAATTATTTTTTTCCTGCATGTCAAAAATGATCACTTCAACTTGGACAGAACTATGTTTGAAGAATTTGAATGATTTGTCATCACTTGATTTGATCAAAATGGATGATAATCTCTATTTCAAAACCACAGGTAATAATAATTGATATTATCTGAAAGTTCATAATTTTTTTTAATATTTCAATATTTAAAATGTTTTCTGGTGCAATTGTTCTCATAAAAACTGTGCCCTAGGGCAATGTGCAATTGCAAGACTTCACATAGCTCTCAAGTCTCTGTTATGTGTCCAGCTGTTTCTTTCCATAATGACTGAAAATTGACAGTGTAGCTTTTGTCATTTTGAGTAAACACCTGAAAATTGTAACATCAGCCATAAAATAGACATAACACTATTTTTTAAAAAATCAAATAGAAAATATACCTCATAAAAAATAAAAGCGTAGCCACATTTATAATGTCATGATTCTGCCTATCATGATACTATTTACTGCAAATCTCAGGTCTCAGAAAAGTGTTAACTATGACCAACTCCAGTTATAAAAGTCTGTTTCTCCTTGTCTTACAGTATTCCATTAATTAAGGGCAGCTTCTTGATAAGATTTTTGTATTATAAACATGGACTAGGAAAATTGGATAACGGGGGCAGAAACTTAAGACTTTAAGTCACTGTCACATAGCAATAGCACACAGACTTATAAGCTGCTTCACAGTGCTTTACAGCCAGGGTGGGATTCAAACTTTTTAACAACTGGTTCTGTGGGCATGGCTTAGGTGGTGGGCATGGCTGGGTGATGACTGGGTGGACATGGCTTGGTAGTCATGTTATTGGCTGGATGTGGCCAACTCAATATCACTCACATCGAGGCATGCATCTCCTTGCNAGTGATCACTCCACACAAGCAAAGTACCAACAGAGGAGGGGAAAAAAAACTCCAGAGAAGTTCCAGAGACAGAAAGTCCAGTCCTTCCAAGAATGTAATAAGGGTTAATGGAGAGACAGTTTCTGTAAGCAACACCAGAATGTTTCCTTCCTGCCTTCCTTACAGGATTAGGCCAGTAATTTCTTCTAACAACTGGTTCTCCAAACTGCTTAGAATGTTAACAACCAGTTCTAGCAAACTGGTAGAATCTCACCCCTGTTTACAGCCCTTACTAAACATTTTACAGAGTCAGCATATTGCCCCTAACTATCTGGGCCTTCATTTTAATGACCTTGGAAGGATGGAAGGCTTAGTCAACCTTGAGCTAGTGGCACTTGAACTGCCAAACTATGTATGAAAGATTAGAATCTAGACTCATCTTCCTGTGGAAAACTCCCATTGATATTAACATTTCTTCTGAGGATAATGGAAATCAACCAGAAAATTAACCAATAGACAACCATAAGAAAACAAACTTTTTTTTCCAGATTTGTAGAAAGGCATGATTATAAGGCAGGAGTGTCAAACTCAAGGCCTGCGGGCCAAATCCAGCCCGTGGGGTGCTTAGATCTGGCCCATGGGGCTGACCTGGAAACTGTGAAGGACTGGCCCGCGGTGCCTCTGCCAGTGAAAAAGGAGCTCAGGAGGGCTACATGTGGCCCTCTTGAGCTCCGTTTTCACTGGAAGAGGGTTACAGGAGCCTGTCACAGCTGAAAATGGAGCTTGGGAGCCCGTTTTCACTGGCAGAGCCCTCAGACCACTACAGGCATCCCCAACATGAATGACATTGAGCTGGCCATGCCCACACTGACCACACCCATCTAAGCCCTCTGAGGTCAAACAAACCTGATGTGGGCCTCAATGAAATTGAGTTTGACACCCCTGTTATAAGGCCAATGCAAATAGAGGGGGTAGTATTTATCAGAGTTTTTTTGCCATAGAAGGATTTTGTCAGTTCTTTCATACCTACTTGGGAGTGTGGAAAACTGATGATTATTTTTGAATGTGTATAGTTTTAAATAGTAGCAACATTTTTCTTTTTGAAATGTATACTGAACATGTAATTAGAAGGCCAGTTAATAGATTAACCATATTTTATGGTTAGATCTAGTTTTTGATATGTTCCCATTCTATAAAAACGAGTAGCTAAAATAATTTGAAGTCCTTGGAATTAAAATCAATGTCACAGAGTCATACAGTTGGAAAATCCCTTTAAAGCGGAGGTCTCTAACCTTAGCAACTTTAAGATTTGTGGACTTCAACTCCCAGAATTCCTCAGCCAGCAAAGCCAGCAAAGGAATTCTGGGAGTTGAAGTCCACAAGTCTTAAAGTTGTCAAGGTTGGAGACCCCTGCTTTAAACCATTGAGCTACACTGTATGCAAGAATCCAAACTGAAGCATCCTAAAACTAACGGTTGTCTTGCCAGTCTAGTGAAGAGGAACCTCCCATCTCTTTAGATAATTGGTTCTAAAGGAGAACTGGACTTACTATAAAAAAAAGGAGTTTTCTTTATCATAAGCACTCTTAAAATTTAAAGCTATTGTTCAACTAGAAAAAAATTGTCTTTTATATTTCACTTATTAAAAATATCTCATTGTTTTATATATTTATTTTTTTTCTACAGAAACTGGACGACAGATGGCTTGGTATTATATTGCATTTGACACTGTAAAAAAGTGTTTCATGATTAATGGAACAGCAGCTTTATCTGAACTGGTAATTTTTTTATTCATATGAAGAATTAATACTCTTACAAATTAGCTGAAAACTCATTTATGGTTTCAGATTTTTGAAAGTTGCTTTTGATTGAAACTTTACATAATTCATACCATTTGGCTTAGATCTGTGATAAGAGTTTGAGCTGGAAGAGAAATGACTTGTAGTTCATTAATTATTGTGCAAGCTACTAGAAGAATTCATATTGTGCAATTATATAAAATTATCAGGAATGGCATTAAACTCTAATGCAGAATTATTAGGAAATAATCTGTTCAACTTGAAAATAACTTTTGTGGAATTGGATCACCAATTCTCTGTGGCTCACAAACAAATGGTCTATTTTAAAGACCACATTGTGTTACATTGCATTACCAAATCATTATTTCTCATTAATAAGAATTCAAAAGTTTGTTGTTACTTACTTCCTAGTGCTGAGAGAGAGTGACTGTGGCTTTGTGCTCAAGGTCGGACTAGACTTCATGGTCTCTTGGATTCTATCCTGTGCCTTAACTAATAATCAACCTGGCTTTCATATGAAACTATTGTAATATTTTTTTCTAAAATTCTTGCTACAGATGTCAAATCTTATTACATTTTAGACTTTAGCAGTAAATAAATAATGCTGAGTGGATACTTTTCATCTTCCTTTTTTGCCTTTATTACTTATATTATTTGTATACACTTATTGTGGTTCAGCTTAAGACAGTGGTGGTATTCAACTGATTTTCACCAGTTCGGGCTAACCGGTTGTTGAATTAACCCCCCCTCCCCGCTGTCCAAGTGGATCCTGGGTGCTGCGCTGAAATGGAGAAACAGACAATGGAACTTTCTCTCTTTCTTCTCCCTGCTCCTACTCCATCCCTTGTGCTGGCTTCTATGTTTCCCGTTTCTCCATTGTTGCACAGCACCCAGGATCCACTTTGATTGCGGAGGACGGGTAATTTAACAACCGGTTTGCCCAGTGTCAGGTTGGCCGTCATGGGAGGCTCATCCCATATGTGTGGAGAAGCTGGAGGATGGGGATGGGCCATACCTCCCACGACAACCAACCTGACCTTGGGCATACCGGTTGTTAAATTAATTGAATCCCACCATTGTCTTAAGTATATAGTATAGATCAGATAAAGTGGATGTTATGGATCTAAGGTTAATGTATTGTTGCTTATGTTTATTTTTTAAATGTTTTTATATGCTATTAAGTGTTCAGAGTCACTGTGGTAAATTGGGGGAGGGGCATACAGACTGAGTCAATAAATAAATAAGCTAAGTCCTTTTTAAAGTTGGTCTGGACAAAAAGTACCCAATCTGTCCCTAATTTCTAAATAAAAAATAATTTCCTAAAATTTCCTTTAAAAATTGGGAAAAGTTATCTATTTTGTTTAGGTAATTTGCTTGTAAAATATTTATCCTCTGGAGCAACTAAATCTCACTTTGCCTTGAAATGTCACACATAATTTTCCCTGTATTTGGACAGGGACTGTATTTGGACTAAAAACCCAATGAAAGAAATATGAAAAAGTCTTTAAGCTGTTTTTTGAAAGGGTTTTTGTGCTGAAGCATATTGTTTGAGAACCACAGCAATATATGCAAGTTTTATTTTTTAAATGATATATAACATAGAAAGGCATTTTCTGGAAAAACAGGCAAACATTTTTCATTGCTTTCCTTGTTTGTCTATGGTGGTTTTTTTCTTCTTCATTAGACCATTGAGATACTATTTTGCAACAATTCACTGAACCATGAATTTTGGTATTTGTCTTGTAGCAATGGGACTATGTATCAACGAAATTTAGTTCCCATTTCATTTTGAATGTATTTGATGTTACATAATAAATATAGGTTTATGATGATGCTGTCATTTGTATGGTATTATCTGGATTTTCAGAAGTGTCATTCGTACTTTGCCAGTCTGTTTATAGAAAAAAATTAAAGTATTCAATGAATTAAATGAGATAAATTAATATGTAAAGCCAGGTTTTAACTTTATAGTACAACTGATAAATATGAACCAATCAAATTTTATTTATTTATACAATTTATATGTCCTTCCATCTCACTGCAGGTGAGTGTAGATGGTATACAAAGTTAAAAACAACAGTTTAAACAACTTAAATCATACACGCCTGAGGTCATAAAAAGCTACTCCAACTCATAATACAACAACAGTAGCTCGTTTAACCTCTTGGCTCAAATTCATGGGATGCTTCTAAAAGCAAATTGTTTGCTTTTTAGGGTATTACATACTTGTGTAGGGACTCTGTTAAACGTACCCAATATTTGGTATCTTGATATTTACAATTTATATAAAATTAAGAAATAAATAATAAAAACAACAGGTATAGTAATAAAAACAATTATCCAATGCACGTCTGTTTAAAAGTAAAATCTACTAAGATCAATGCATTCTGTTTTCACATAAATATGGATAAGCTAAACAATCATAAAAATAACTACCACAAATAAAAACATACTAAATAATATCTCCATCAAGTCTGAACTGCCAGAAATAATTCTGAATGTATTTCTCTGCAATTACATCCAAGTAATTAGATAATTTTTTAAAGTAAGTGCTTAAAATATATTAAAATAAATAGAACAAAATTAATGAAAGAAACTATTGCAGGTTGTATTGCTATCTGGTTGCAGTGAATTTTCAGACATCAAGTTAAGAACAAATGAGAAAAAAGTACTTAATTCCTTGAACAAAGATAAGAAGTGGATGAACATAAGGTACAAGATTAAAATTATTTTCTACTAAGCAGTAATTTTAATTAGAGCAACATTTTTGTTTTCTGCATAGTTGCTTAAAACCTATATGCTAATTTATATGCTATAAATTCTGTCCTACTTACAATTAATTCTATTTCACAATAGAGATGTCAGTGCCTGGGCTAAGACTTTCCTCACCATAACCTTTACCTGCTATTCCCCAAATTCAGAAGAACTTCCAGATTGCAAACCTACTGTTCTTGGGGGAATACAATCCCATCAAGAATCAATGATAGTGTTTGGGAGGAATTAGTAGGCTTTAACCCAAAATTGCTTGGATTGAGTTTGAACCTTTTTCCCCTTCTAAGCTTCCAAACACCAGGTCACAACTTCTATCAGCTCTCCTATTTGGTAGATGATACAGCTTTGTAACATTCACATGTTGATATTGTGCCATTGTGAATTGAAAGATCATTTCTCCCAGCAGTGTTGCATGGATATTAAATAACGTTAAGGAAAGGACTGAGCTCTGGGAAACTTTATAGTGGAGTGACCAACCTGTTGACACCAACACAAAATATGCAGACAGCTGTTCATTGTCAAAATTGAACAGCCTTCTCAACAGAGAGAGATATATATGACATCATTTATTTCCATTTTATAGCACAGTCCTTTCAATTGTTCTAAGAAGGCTCCAGAGCCATTTGCACTACTCAGGTGACCCTGACAACACTCCAGCTGGCCTCAATGACTCTCTAAAAGAATACAAATGAACAGCTGTCTGCAAGGACTATAAATCCTTCAATTCCCCACCATCCAGCCAGAACTGAAGAAGCTTCCTGGGTGAAAACCAAAATGTCCTCAAAGAAAAACCAAAAAGTCCAGTTGCCTCTTGAAAAAGCACCTTTGGGACAACCTGGAGACTGAGAATCTCCACATACAAATGAAGTAGATAAGCAAGCCTGTTCTGATTGTATCACGAAAGAGTAAGCTCAGATGTCCCATTGTACTCACTCCAAGAAATGTCCAAACATCTCTTTACCCATTTTTGAGAACTCTCAAAAATGAGCTCACTGAGATCAGTGGATCTCAGCTTTCCCAGCTTTCCCACTAGAGCTTTTAATGTTAAAATGCGCACATTTGAAGCTGTAAAGTATGGAGAAATTTTATTTTCCCAGACATTGGCAAACCCTATCTCAAGTCCACATGGCCAAAACTGAACAGCATAATTCAAGAGCATCTGGAGGGTCACAAGTTTCATAAACCTTCTCTGAAACTATAACTCTATAGTAATATAGTTATAAATAAAACTTAATGAACTCTTATTTATATGTATGATACCACCATATCTTCTTGATAATGAGAAATGCATCTCATTTTATGTTATAAATTAATGTCATATATTCAGCACAAGTCAATAAAAACTTATATATTTTATGTACAGATATCCAATGGAAGGAAAAATAAAAACAAGAGAAATGAAAGTAAACTGGTAATTATTTTATACAATATGTTATTATTATTTTAAAATAGTAATAAAAGTTATTGGTGAATTATTGTATGGTATTTCTTTATACTCCATCCTCTCTAGATTTTATCTAGAGCTGTGGTAGTGCAGTGGTTAGAATGCAGTACTGCAGGCTATTTTGGCTGACTGATGGCTGCCAGGAGTTTGGCAGTTCAATTCTCATTGGCTCAAGGTTGATTCAGCCTTCCATCTTTCCGAGGTTGGTAAAATGAGGACCCAGATTGTTGGGGGCAATATGCTGACTCTGTAAACTGCTTAGAGAGGGCTGTAAAACAGTGTGAAGTTGTATGTAAGTCTAAGTGCTATTGATTTTTTAAAAATCAGTGGATTAACTGTTTGTGATATTTACACATTGGTATTTCAATGTTTTGAAAAATTTATAACTTCTTTTTCAGTCTTATTCAGGCACAGTTAGGATGCATTCCCATACAAGATTTCACCTTGATGCAAGATATAGGAAACATTTTTAGAAATGGCATAAGACTTACAAAATGTATGGTAAAATTTAAAATTACTCTTTTTGTTGTATATTTGCTTACAGCTAATCATTGTTTAGTGACCACAAATGGAACTGGCAACTCAGTTATTAAGTATAGTGGCTGCTAAGTAAAATAGTGCAATTTTACAATGTTCAGTTTTCCTTTGTTTTACAGACCTACAAAGACTGGACACAAAGTTATTTTTGTAATCACCATCGAACTGGAGATGGTTACTAGATGAGGCAATGACTAATTTAAATTTGTAGGGCATTTTCTAATAAGTGATTTATAAGAGTAAAAAAGAGAAGCAATGTATTTTAAAGAACAATAATAAGCTTATATCCTGCAATGATAGTTGTAATACCTACCATCAAATTTCCACATCTGCCTATTCCAGGTCCTTGAAAATATTTCAAAACAAAAATGCCAAATCCATCTGAACATCTGGCTAACTGTGCAATATACAGTATAAATATAATGTAATAATGATAATATACACGAGCATGTATTTTTTAATCTCTTCCTGTTTTTACACTTGTTTCTTTTCTTGTGTAGGGTTATCTGAATTTCTGGCTACCCATAAAAACAACTTCATTGTATTACTAAACTCTTTGATTTTAGCGAAGTGCTTCAGATGTAGACTTTGGGAAAATTCACTGAATGTATCCAAACAGCTAGAAAAAATTGGTAGGTATAATAAAATTTATTCTACCTTTCAACTCGGGATACAGTACAAAAGTTGAACTTTCTTCTATTTAGAGTAAAATCCAATTATTTCAATCTCATAGCATAAAAATATTACGATAGAATTGTTTTCTTTTTCCATCCTCAGATTGGACAAGGCTTGAGATATTGAAGAAAAATTAAATTCAGGAGATGTGTGATTAATGTTACATTAAATATCACTTGTGAAAATGTTCAGAATCTATGGATGTTTTGTAGACCTTTCTTATAGTAATTAATATGCTGCTTAGCTTTACAAAAGGAAGTGGCAAAAGGATGAGAATTTTGCACAGCAGTATATTATACATTAGAAGTACAAACTGCAAAAGAATATTGAGGATGATTCCTACATTTTCTATTGTTTTTTTAAATATCAGATTGAAAAAAAATTACAGGTGATATTTGCTTAACAGCCAAAATTAGGATTGTTAATACTGGTTGTTGAGCAAAGCAATAATTAAAAAAGACACCCACATGACTGCTTTACTCAATGATTGCAATCCTAGCATTTTCAGTTGTGGTAATTAAGCTACCTCTCAAGTTATAAAGTGGATGGAGAACCACCAGCTGGATATTGTTGATGCTTTGGACTTTGCCAACAATCTCTGCTGCTGACTTTTTTTCCTTATTACCCTGCACTTCAGTCTAAAACACCAGGGATAAAGCACCCAAACTGCAGTCTGAAAAAAACTCACCATCCTTAAACCATCAGCCACATTTTGAAATATATTTCAGAGTAGATGCTTAGTTTAAATGATATTTTATATTTGCTTATTAGTAAAAAAAAGATAAGTTATGAGGAAATGCAATTTGACAAATTAATCTTTAGCATATTTCAATTTTCAATAGGCATGAGTTTATCAAATACAATGATGAATGCAGGATTGACGTCCTTCAAAAAAATAGAAGATACAAATGCAAGAGAGCTTGAATTGGTATTTATTTTATAATTTTTATGTTGTGTGTTACATATACTATTCTACATTTAATCACATATCTGATAAATCTGCATCAAGATACATTTTAATGAACGTTTGACAAGGCATTTTCAAGTCAATGGTATGTGCCCAAAGCAAGGCAGACAAACTGACATACATTATCCCAAAATGCACTGTTGCCATGTTGATTGAATTAAAGAACAACACTAACAATGTAATGCTAGGAAGACTATGTTTTGTAAATAGCTTTTGTGCTATGTTTAACAAATATTGGTCTATGTTCCAAATTAATATGAATGCTATTTGAATTTAAATTTCCAGATTTTGAACAGACATCCTCCTTTTGGAAATCAGATTAAAGAATCAGTAGCACACCTTCCAAAATATGAACTTAACATAGAGCAGGTATATTTTTGTTTTGTGCTCCCACTACAAAACAACCGAATTCAAAAGAAAATTTAGAAGAAATTCTCCTTCCTAAAATTTTGCAAATATTCATTAAGTACATTTGTGATTTAGGTGCTGATTACCCAAAAAAGTCTTCAAACTATGGAGTTCATTATGATGTACTGGAGTCAAATGTAGTAGCTAGTACAGTATTGAGAGTGATAGACTAAAAAGCCTAGAGTGAAGATTTATAACTGTAGATTGGAAAAATTGAGAAATTGACCTCTGTGGTAAGAACTGCAGATGCTTTGTTACAATGTAGCAAGATAACTCCATTTGGTCATACTATCTGCACATCGCTAATGAGTGACATTTGCTCCTAAACTGTCTAACTCTGCATGGGATTATTTAATAATCCATACCATAGAATTAGCAAGAATGATCTAGGAACTAGGTATAACAATACTTAGACATCTCCTCACCACCCATGTTTTCTCCTGAGTTTGAATATGCCTTGCTTTTCTAAATGCTGGTTAATACCATGGGTATATACAATAAGCACAAGGGAAATTATACATGGGTGACAACATCATCATACAAATACTGCAACTAAGGGGTGACACGAAAGCAGTCTTCCAGTGTTCGAGAGAACCTCACAGAAAAAAGGGGGACAACTTATTCTCCAAAGCACTTGAAGGCAAGACAAGAAGTAATGGTTGGAAACGTATCAAAGAGATATCCAACCTAGAACTAGGGAGAAATTCTTGTCTTCAGCTTGCCTTCAGAAGTTGTGGGTGCTCCATCAGTGGAGGTTTAAGAAATGATTGGACAGCCATTTATTCATAATAGTACAGGTTCCCTTCCTTGAGCAGGAGGTTGGACTAGAAGTCCCTTCCAACTCTGTTATTCTGTATTCTATATTCTGTAACAAATGTATCAGACTTTGGGGTCCAATTATGTAATGGTAGCATTAACCGGAATGGCATCATTATACATGTGTCATAACATTGAAATAGTTTAGCATGGTATCTGACTCCAGCCAATATGAATCTATTCATATTTATTTACCATATCATATGCGAAAGCTAATTTTATTTTTGAATTGTATGTCATTTATTTTCAAGCTGGCAAAGTACAATGAAGCAGTAGCTGAAATCATAGTTACAATCACATTAACCAACTTTGAACAGCTGCAGATAAAAAGAACTGCTCCAGATTTTCATTATGCAACCCTAGTAATAGGAGATAATGATAATCATGTGGTTTTTAGACAAAGGATTATGTGAGTAAATTTAATTTATTTTGAAACGTTAACAATTGTGCATTTTTGCACATTTAATTTTAAGCTACTGATTCACTATATACTTGCAGGGATTCTGCTTTGCTGAAAACTGGAAACTGGACTAAAAAGATTGAAGTGAGAAGAGCTGTTAATTCTGATGAACTTAATATAAATCTAATCAGTTCTGAATATGGTAAATTAATTTATGGATTTGGATTTTAAAAATAAGTCTACTAAGTTTTAATTAGAGAAACCTCTTGGGATTCATGTTTCTTAAATTACTATATGCTGATTTTACAGTGAAACTGCATTTCTGCTTTACAATATATTGTGTCATGGAAAAATTCACTTTTGTTCAAAGTGAATTTGAACAAAAAGCAATGGAGATCTGAAACAAAAGTTATTTACTGAAATATCCTAAACAATGATCACTGGGCTCCCAGCCAAACTGTCTGAGAAACCCATCAATAGATTGACAAAGGTTGTCATATGAGATAATGACACATTTATCTCAGTGGTGGTATTCAGCTGGTTCACACCAGTTCTGGTAAACCGATAGCAAAGATTTGGTGTGGGTTGCCGAATCGGGAGTAACTTCTGGCTGGCCATGCCCCCAATCCAGCTGCCTAGTCACCACTTGCTTGCCCCACCCACCTGATGCTCGCTCACCCTGGCCCGGCCACCTGACGCTCACCTGCTCAGTCACTCCTTAAAGTATTTCTTAGTTAAAGTATTCTAAGATCAGCTGTACCAGGATTCCCCTTACTAACTTACTGCTTCACCCAGGAGGCTTCACTGAGGCTCAGAAAGGCAAAAAATGGAGGAGGGCTACAGCCCCTCACCCCCTCCATTTTTAGCCTTCCAGGGCCCCAGGGAGGCCCCAAAACGAAGCATGGGGGAGTGCTATATGCCCCTCCTATCCTCCATTTTCTGCCTGACTGAGCCCAAGGGAAGCCTTCTGGAATCAAACCCCCCTCCCCAAGAAGGTTTATCTGAGGCTCAGTATACCCCAAAATGGAGTGCAGGGGAGTGCTGCATGCTCCTCCTATCCTCCTTTTTCTGCCTAACTGAGCCCAAGGGAAACTTTCTGAGAGTCCCCTCAGAAGCCCTCCCCCAGAAGGCTTCTCTGAGGCTCAGAAGGCCCAAAAGTGGGGGGATGATGCAAAAAGCAAAAACAAAAAAACTTCAAGCCCACCCAATCACATGGCTATGCTCCCTAGCCATGCCCACATAACTGATAGTAAAAAATTCTGAATCCCACCACTGATTTATATAACTGTATTTTAAGGCTGGAGCTTGGAATGAGATTTAAGTTTTTAAACTAGTTTAGTCCAGTAGTTAAGCCTCTAGACTAGATACTGTGGGATTGTGAGTTCTAGTGACACCTTTGCAATGAAAGCCATCTCGGTGATTTTGGACCAGTCACTCAGCCCAACTTACCTCACATGGTGGTTTTTATGGAGAAAGTTGGAGAAAGGATATTCATCGCCTTGAGTTGTTTATATAAATAGTAAATATAATAAACAATGAAATAATTAGTATTTTATAATATTTTTATTAGAAAAAGTAATAAAAAACAAAACTCACTATGATTATTTTTACAATGGCAAGTGAATATTATATTTGTATAATAAGTACATTTTACCTAGTATATAATTCCTAGATCATTTGGACCTATAAAGAGTGTTATTGTTACCTTACCTGAATGCATATCCATATTTTCTTCCACTCTCCGCAAGCTTGTTGGAAGATACAATCAATAGAAAACATTGGAAAAAGAAAAGGGGAGAGGGTCAGTAAAAGATATGTTTAAATATTTAAATTAGCTTCTGATTCTGTACTCTTACATACTATTTATCATACAAAATGCATTGTAACATTCTGTTGGCAAGAGAGTGGAATCTGCATTAAAATTAGTTTTTCTTCTGTTCCTTCCATTCATTTATATTTTACATACACAAACACATATATATTTAAGATATATTTGTAAAACTATATATATATATAATTTTCTCCCCTAATAGTTGGATTGGATATTCAGCAGAAATATAAACCATTTTACTTGAGACCAAAGAAGTTTGGAATCATGACAACCCATGGAAAATCTGATAGCTCTCAGACATCTTCAGTAGGGTCATCAAAATTAAGAACAAATAAAGGTAAATAAAAATTCCATATTAAATATTTATTGGTAGCAGCTGAATAGATTTTAGGTAAGTGTTTGATGTCAGAACCCAGTTTGATAGTGAATAATGTATAAATAAAGGATACCGGCCTACTTCAGAAGTTTTTGATTGCAGAATATTAAAATAATTATGATAAGAATTGGCAAAGGAAGAAAAATCAATGTGCTTTTGGGTTTAATATTCAAAATGCAAATCCCACTTATTTAGTAGGCATTTTAAATTTGCCCAAGGTATTCTCTTTGTGATGATAAATAGCACTAGAATTCTGATGGATTTTTGTTATTTTAAAGTTTGTTTTTAACATTTTAAATAGCAAATAACTTTTTAATGATTTTAGACCAATTCATTAAAAATAATATATAAAATGGATCCATAATGTATAGGTATTTTGTTTTTTGAATCTGAATATTTTAGTTGGTTTTCATTTAAATTGTAGGATCCTCAGATAAATTTCCCAGGGATTGCCTTACTGAACACAGTGGGATTTAATTTGGTACAAACTTTTAAGAAACAGAATGTTTGCTTTATGTCTTATCCTTTTGTTCTGACATTAAAGTGTTAGTGTATATACAGAGGTGCTATTCAGCAGGTTCTAACCAGTTCTGGAGAACTGGTAGCGGAAATTTTGAGTAATTCAGAGAACTGGCACCCACCTCTGACTGGAGAGTATCCTTACAGTATCCTTCTCTTGCCACGCCCACCAAGCCGCACCCACAGAACCAGTAGTAAAAAAAATTTAATCCCATCACTGGTAAATTAAGGACAATTCACTTAAATTACAGTAAACCTTTAGTAGGCTTATCATCTGTTTCCTACATGATCATTTTCAAATGTTTTTACATGTTCCTTCTTCACTTACATATTACCTTATAGAATTTGTGGAAAAACAGTAAATAATGTGCAAAATCTGCCATTTTTCAGTGATTACCATGTATTTGATTCTGATATAATGTTTAAAGTTTTATTTTCTTTTATGCCATCAAATTGACATAAAACAAAAGAAGCCACTTGTAGCCAAGAATCACTAAGCATAAAGAATGGAAACAGAAAATGCAATCACCACTGCAAAAATAAAGAAACATGTGGACATGATTGTTGTGAGTTATTTTTTTATTGTAACTTATACAGTACAGCTTGCATGTAGAGAAGGATTCACTCAGCCTCTTGAGTTTAGAAATGTGCACGTTCTTATAAATGTAAACTTTAAAAAATGGGTATATAGGAGAAAGCTTTACATTTGGGACATGACAGATTCTTAATGTACAAGCAGTCCCCACCCTTTTTGGCACCAGGGACTAGTTTCATGGAAGACAATTTTTCCCCACCCTTTTTGGCAGCAGGGACTAGTTTCATGGAAGACAATTTTTCCATGGCAAGGGTGATGGATGATTTTACATGAAACCTAAATCCAGCACATGCACAGATGAAATTTTGCTTGTTCTTCTGCTGCTCATGTTCAGCTGCATAGCCCAATTCCTAACAGGCCATGGCCTGGTACATGAAATAATTGGTACATGCAATGTTGTCAATAAAATGGAAGTAGTTGGCCGTTGTCATACAATAATTTACTTGAAACTTTTATGAATTATTTTTCTTTTGTTTCTAGTTTTCTGCAACAAAAATAAAATATACATGTAAAATGAAAATATGTATTACATTTTAAAGGTAAAATTGGAGTTTCAGAGAAATCTAACATGAAGAATGAGTCAGCTTTTTCTTCATATCTTACTGACTTAAGAAACAGGAATGCTGAATCTGCCATTCCCCCAGTCAAGCGACTAAAGGTACATGAATTTGGAAAAAATATGTGTGCCCTTTTAAAATAAAATAACTATTTTAAATTAAGACTATTTTTGTTTGTGAAATATAATATCTAATGTTGAATATATCCTGCAAAATGGGAAAAAAGTGGAATATTATATTAACATTAAAAATGCCTACAAAAAGATTAAAGCCCATGTCACACTGAACCAACGGATGCAAAGAGGATGTAAAACGGACAAAAAATCTTGCCATCCATTCGAAAACACAAAAATCTTGCCATCCATTCGAAAACGCGATGTACTCACTGCCTCCGTTTTGCTTCCTCTCTAATCCGTCCAGCATCTTTATTGACGTTTCATCCACTCCAAAAGTTTTTGGGCTGCCCAAAACTTTTGCGCGGAAAATGTATCCAGTTCGTCCGTTCTGCATCCGCTACACATCCGCTACGCATCCGCTATATCCGCTAGCATCGCTGTGCATCCGCGGAACTCCATCCACCGGACGCAGGGAGGAAGTGAACGGATGCAGAATGAGCTAGAACGGATGCCTAGCGGATGCAGAACGAACAAAAGCGTTTAAAACGGAAAAAACGTTCCAGAGGGGACCTATCTCGGATATTAAGATGTCTACAGGATGCCTAGAGGATGCCCAGAGCATGCAAAAGGACAACCTAATACTGCCTATAAAAAAGGGAGCAACTCGCCTGCATCTCACTTTCAGAACAGCAGCCCAGCGTGTAGGCCTTATTGGCTCTTCCTCTTCCACAGCATACCAGTCATGTCCTGTGATTGTAACAAATCCTTCGGCAGCACATCCTTCTGCAAACAGTGCAAGCATCTGCAGGCTCTGTGAACTCTACTCGAGAAGAAAAGAGCAACCCAAAAGAGTCTGGTATCCGAAGATGGTTTGCCAGAAAGCAGGACGGACGTACAACCAAGCTGATGTGGAGCTCAGGAACGAAGACACTCGCGTTACAAACTTCATGAGGATGCCTCCAGCCATTTTTGACGAATTTGCAGTCCTGACACCAGGTTACCAAGGCAAACACCACTTCCGGCCAGCCTGGAACCTGCTCAAGTGCACTCACTCCTGCCACCTGGCCTCAGGGACCTCCTACCCACCCTGGACATTTGCAGTACGCTGGAGGTGCCATCCAACTCATCAGCATTGTGTCAGAAATGTGCAGGCACCCTCATCGAAGATACAAGAGGAGCTCCTCCATCCCCCTCCACATGAAGAAGGCTGCAAAGAATTGCAGCATGGTATCAGAAGTGAAACTTACCACACACCGTTGGAAGCCATTAGATGCAGCACTGGCCTGATACTTAACCAACTCGGCTCCACTTAACTTTCAACTACAAGGGTTCTTCAGCATCATCCTCTTCGCCATGTCGATGCTACTACAAGTTCATTATGTACATCTGCTTCAGGCAATGGCTCATCTTCAGATGCCCAGGTAATACAACGCCAGTCACCTCAGAGGAGCGAAGGCAAACTCTCATGGCTTCTCCAGATCCAGAACCCTGCCCAACGACACACAAATTGCCTACTCATCGTGGGGATGACGCCTTCTCCTCAGAACCGACCCATGAAGCCCACACTTCCAGACTCCTCACCCATGAGAGAGATCTAACTACGGCTGTCTAGGCAAGGCGGGTTGGAGATGCTTTGCGCCATCCTGCCAAAGTTTCAGTACTTCTCACCACCATGAGCATCTCCAGAGACCGTGAGAACTGTATATCTTGCTGCATCCTGCACAACTCATGTTCCGCACCCGCTACCCAGTCTTGCAAAACAGCTCAGGACCTCCGCAAGCAACTGGGAACATGGAGCTTGGGAATGGAGGCAAGGGCTTATTAGTCTGTGATCGACACTTGATGTGCAAGCCCAACGAGCCTCATATATATATCATGCGCAACCTCTGAAGGACAATGTGCAATCCCCACTGAAGCAGTGAGTGGCAAGACGATGTTAATGCTTATGCTTCTTCAGCCTGTCTCATCACACGATGAGATTGGGCATGTATGTGGTGGCTACAATGAACAGGGATTTAATAAAGAAGATTTGTTTTATTATATGTATTAATTTTACATTATTATTGATAATAAAGGGCTTAAGTGTGCACCTAGGAGGATGACCATACCATCCACAGCTTTGCACTGGAGGTATCTATCCCACAGCTATACCCATCCCAAAGGATCCCTGCCATCCCACTCTATCTCAACCCATCCACTGCTATCTTAACCCATCCACAAAGCATCAAAGCTTAAACCTTTCTAAAGTTTCCAGCAAGATTTATAAAAAAAAGAAATAAGCAAATGTGTGAATCATAAATAGATTTATTAACACAACTATATATTACATATATATAATGATCTCTTGCACTCCTCTTGGTCGCTCAGTCTCAGGGTGAAGGTGCAGGTGTCTGCTGGAGGTGGTGTGCTGGAGGCTTGTCATCAGCTCCTCCAGAAGCAGAAAGCAGCAGAAGCGCCAGCCCCAGAAGCGAGCCCGTGCATGCAGAAGCCCCAGAGAACCAGATGCAGCCAGGGGGCAGGATGGTAGCCCTGTCCCTCTTGCAAGGCGGCGAGCAATTGTGCTGCAGGCTTTGTCTGTGCTTCCGCGATGGTTGTGGGGTGTTGCTGGCAGGAAGCCAGGAGGCTGCGGAGAACCAAGCTGCAAAAGCTTGCAGGGAGGCAGACACCCAAGCTGGCAGGCAGCAGGCACCAAGCTTGCCAGGCAGGCAACAGCAAGGCTGCAGCAGGCTGCAGCATGCAGCACAAGGCTGGCATGAAGGCTCACAAGGCAGGCACCCAAGGCTGGTTAGGGAGGCAGCACCAAGGCAGCACCAGGCGCAGTCAGACATAACCAAGGCTGGCAGGAAGGCAGCAGCAAGGCTGCAGGCAGACTGGTGCACAAGCTTGCAGGCAGCTGGCAGCAAGGCTTGCAGCAGCTTGCCCAGCAAGGTCTTGCAGGCAGCGGCACAATGCTGTGCTAGGCAGGCTGCACAAGCTGCAGCTATTATGGGACAAGCTGCAGCAAGGCTGGCAGAACATGCAGCAGCAGGCAAGCAGCCAATCTTCTATCTGCAGGCAGTCTTTCCTCTGATGGCGACCTGCTTCCGAGCTCGTCCGTTATATCCGCGGGGCTGACGCAATGCATCCTCCCCGATACAAATTAACAGCATCCGCTTAGGCTTCTGTCTGTTATTCCGCTTTGCATCGCCTTCATTTTCCCGCGGCTCCGTTCTGCATCCCGCGTACCGTTTCGCCGTCCGCTTCCCTAAGGCCCCCCAAGTCCTGATGTGCATCCGCCCCCATCTACTTCCTCTGCTGGCTTCCGTTCGCATCCGCTCTGCATCGCCCTGCGGCTCCCGCGTCCGTGTTATCCGCTCCGGTTTTGCATTTTTAATTTTTGCCCCTTTTGAGAGCGGATAACAATGGATGGAACATTTTGCTCGTCCGCTGTGTCCTTTTTGTATCCGTTAGGCAGTGTGACATGGGCTTAAGGCGACGGTACAAATTATGCCAGAAAAAAATATTGGGAAATAAATGTTTTATAATCTTCTAGACCATTTATTTGGAATAAGTATAGAAGCTGACACCAGTATTCCACAGGAGGTAGCTTTGAAATGAAAAAAATATGTGCATTTTTCTTTATATATTAGTGGCTAATTTGAATATGATTGTTGTACTGAATAATAAACTAAGATTGGATATTGTACATTATGCTACTTTTTTCAGACAGAAGTTTGACAATGCTTCTTGCCTGCCATCTTGCAGGATTTGGGGATAAAGTTTATACTTTGTTCTTAAGATTTTACAGTGCAATCATTTTTATTTCTATGCAATCACCATCTAGTCTTTCCCTTTACTAAAGGGAGACAAATTTACAGATTTCAAACTATTCTTGCCTTTTGTAGGAGTTTTCTCTATCATAAAATAATATAACAATTATAATAGTGAGTAAAATATAATAAATTATATTTCTATAATACACTGTAATAATAAACTATAAATAGATTTATAGCCGCCCTTCATTTGCTGAGATCTTTGTATAATTCAAAGCTGCTATTTACTGAAATCACTATCATCATTCCAAATCAATTCATTCCCACATGAAGCTCTTTTCATTGAAGGTTATGCCTGTTATGTATTATGTTAGTTTAATACATGTTGGTAGCAAATCCCAACGGGGCTTTTTCAAGACACAACTGGACTTTCTGGAGATTTTTTTGAAGATGTTTTGCTTCTCATCCAGGAAGCTTCTTCAGCTCTCTATATTGGACTCATGGAGGAGGATTCAAAGGGCCCACCTGCAACAGGTAATTCAGTATGTTATGCTCCCAGAAATGAACTTAAACATCCAGTCAAGAGCTGAAGAAGCTTCTTGAATGAGAAGCAAACTGTCTTCAAAGAAAAATAAGAAACTCCAGTTGCCTCTTGAAAAAGCACCTTTGGGACAATCATAACCTGGATGACAGAGAATTTCCAGGGGTGGGATTCAACCAGTGTTACTTCTGGTTTAGTGACTATATTTTGCACGCACGTGTAAAAAAACCTAAAGCTGTGCTGCCCAGACAGCTAAAAAGCACTGCATGCAGGTGCGCAGCATTTGAAAAGCCACTTTTTTCCTGCTTTTTCAACCTCAGCTGTGCCACGCAAAGCAGCTGAGGTTGAAAAAGGAGGAAATAAAGGACAGGTAACAGCTTGGGTGGGCCAGTGGGCCAAACTGCAGCAGACACAGAACTGGTTCAGTGTCTGCTGCTCTTCAGAGCTACCGGTTCTATAGAGCCAGGCAGAACCGGTAGCATCCCATTCCTGAGAATCTCGATAGACATGTTGGTAGCATGGTAGTTTTCAGCTTCTGGATTGAAGTCTGAGAGAGAATAATGTTCACATATAGGTTTTTTAATTAGTGATGGTTTCTCATTTTCTGGTGGTATACAAGAAATAAATATATGTGTACCTGTATATTATAATAATAATATTTTTTCTACATTTTAGATGCAGATGTCAAATAAATCTCAAAAAGTCAATCTTAAACAATTTAGTTATATTCCAAAAGCTTTTCTTCCAGGACTGCCAAGGTATTGTAGTTACAGTAAAAGTCATCTATCATCATTGTCTTTCTTTATTACAGCTCACAATTAGTAAGACATAAATTAGAACAACTCTGGTACAATCCAAATATATAATAATGTTATGTCAGTTTAATATATGACATACCTTTAATAAGAAATCTAGATATGATGTAGCTTGATCACGATAGCAAAACATTTGAATGTTAAAACAAATGATTTTAAGATGTCTGTGATTTAAGAAAACTTCTAGATAAATAATATTGATCTGGGGGGCAAGGCAGCGTTTCCAAAAAGTGAATTAATTGACAACACAGTTCTGCATTAAATTTACATCATAGAGAAACATATTCTAGTGCTTCAGTTTCACCTGAAACACAAAGGATTCCTTTATACCTGCTATCCATAACTGCAGAAGGAAGGGCATTAAAACATGCTTGGAAAATGAATATAGAATAACTTGAATAAATATTGTGCGGGTTATGGTTCTGTTGATTTACTGAGGAGACAATATAATCTGGAGGTGTTCCTAAATTACTTTATACTGAAGTTCAATATCTGGAAGAAATTAAGGGGCATGCCAAGATGAAGCGCTGTGTTAATTATGACTGTACCGTATGTCATCTAAATTTAAAGTGAACATCCCTAAACTAGGAGAGGCACAAGCCCCATAGATAGAATTTAAGCCAATAACATACACATAGGACAGGAGTATTTCTCAGACGAAGGGCTAAAAACACAAGACATAAAGGTCCTTCTAGTTGCCCAGCTAAAGCAAGCAGTCACCTATAACTGGGCAATAGCAATTACAGAAAGATGATGGAAAGGCATAATCACTTTAGAGATAACAGTTAACAGATAATCAGAGTTGGAAGGGACCTTATAGATCTTCCAGTCCAACCTGCTGCCCAAGCGGGAGACCCTATACCATTTCTGATGAATGGCAGTCCAATCTCTTCTTGAAGGTCTCAAATGATGGTGCTCCCTCAACTTCTGAGGGCAAGCTGTTCCATTGGTTGATTGTTCCCACTGTCAGAAAGTTTCTCCTTATTTCCAGGTTAAATCTCTCCTTNCACGAGACTAGCCATGCCCAGTTCCTGTAACCGTTCTTCATATGCCTTAGTCTCCAATCCCCTAATCATCCTGGTTGCTCTTCTTTGTACTTTTTCTAGAGTTTCAACATCTTTTTTTATTATGTGGTGACCAAAACTGGATGCAGGACTCTAGGTGTGGTCTTACTAAGGCTTTATAGAGTGGTATTCTTACCTCACTTGATCTTGATTGTATCCCTCTGTTAATGCAATTTAGGATTGCATTAGCTTTTTTGGCTGCTGCTGCCCACTGCTGGCTCATATTTAGCTGGTTGTCCACGAAGACTGCAAGATCCTCTCACAGTTATTGCTGTTGAGCCTGGTTTCACCCAGTCCATATGGGTACTTTTGGTTTTTCTTGCCTACTTTTCTCTACGTTGAATTTCATTTTGTTTGATACAGCCCAGTGTTCTAGTCTGTCAAGATCCATGGTAATGGCATCAAGTTGTACTGTGTCGGAAAAGGCAATGGTTTGTTTTCTTTCATAATAGTCTCAAAGTTATTTCACTAAAACATTAATTCTAATTATTTCATTTTTCTAAAGATTAAAACATGTACAACATCCAAGATCCCTTTTACCAGAAGACATCTACAGTTCTAATGTCTGTCAAACATTTCAACTGAAACCTGAAGTTCGCAAAATGAATGGTACATTTTTAATGATTGTTAACATTTATTTTACTTGGCCACAATTTAATCACAGTTCAATTCTTTTAATTCCTGTAGTTTCAATGATATAAATTAATTGCATTAAGTATTTGGAGCATCATGCTTCCTCACTTCATTATATGGTAACATAAAGGAATAACTGGGTTATCTTTATTATGCCAGAATATTCTTATTTTGTAGATTTTTGACACAAAATAATACATTTACTATCAAAGCCAGTGTCATAAGTATCTGAATATGTGAATGTTTCAGATCAGTATAAAATAATTAGAAAAGCTTGTAAAAATTAATGCAATCAAATGCACATTTTATAAATAAATATCTGCTCCATATTAGAAATATGATACTTACTTCCAAAAATGGTGTTGTGGATTCACTTGTCTTTGTTTAAATTGGAGAAATTTATTATTTTAATAATGTAAAAAATTACATTGGAATATTATTGTTATGTCAAATTTTAGGTTTCTTTGCTATGAAGCAGTCTGATGAAAAGAGTAATCCGACAATGGGTTCATATGAAAATCTTGAAGAATCTTCAATGAGCAACTTGACTGATGCAGATAAAAGTGTCTCTTTGTTTTCTGAAAGTTTGAATGTAAATTTTGAATTAGGAAATGAAATTTGGAATGATTATAAAGATGGTAGTTTTGTACACAACAACACTAATATGCAGGAGTTAAAAGATCCAGGTAAAAAATAAACGTAGTAGCTAATTTTAGTTTAAATTATGTACTAGTATTTTGTATATAAAATCTGCATTATTAGTTTCAGCCAAAAAAGAAAACCTCTCCAAGTCACAAACACAGTGTAGAAAAATGTTTTTAACATGTGACTAAAATATTATTTTATTATATAAAAAGGGGTAAATAAAATAATAGAATATAGTTTCTAAAACATAATATGCATACCCATAGTCAAGGGTGGGATTCTACCAGTTCGCACCTACTTGCTAGAACTGGTTGTTAACATTCTAAGCAGTTTGGAGAACTGGTTGTAGGAAGGCAGGAATTTTGCTGGTGTTGCTGTAAGCCGCCTGTCACATCTGCACCAGACAGAATGGAAAAGAGGATGTAAACGGAGAAAAAACAGCTTGCGCATCTGTTGGTGTAACGCAATGCTTGTCCGTTTGCTTGTACTGCACTGGCCTCCGTTTTTGCTTTCCTCTCCTATCTGTCCAGCATCCGTTCTATTGACATTTCATCGCGCTGCAGAGATGTTTGAGCTGCTCAAACTTTTGAGCGGAAAATGTATCCGATGCATGCCATTCTGCATCCGCTACACATACGGGGAACATCTGGCTATATCCGCTAGCATCCGCTGCACATCCGCCCAACTCAAATCCGTTCCAGCTGGTATAAACCGGACGCAGGGAGGCAAGCGGACACGGACACGCACGCATTTAGTTAGCACGAACGATAGAAAGGATGAAAGCGGCGATGGCAGACTACGCATACCACGTACATCCGAACGCATCCGCTCTGCATCCGTCGATCCGTCTAGCATCCTAGCGGTCTGCATCCTCTAACAACCATCCTCGTACACATATCCGCGTCTGCATCCACTCATGCGATGCGCTAGCTTCCGACTTCCGCATCCGCTTTCCATCCGCTCTGCGTCCTCCCCCCCATATCGTTCCTTTCCGTGTTATCCACTCTGCTTATGGCAAATTAATCTTGGCCCCTTTTGGAGAGATATACAACGGATGAACATTTTATCTGGTCCACTGTGTCCTTTTTACAAGACGTTTTTGCATCCCGATTGGGCAAAGTGTGACAGGGGCCTTTTAACATTCTGGTAGAGTTGCTTTACAGAGAACTGCCTCTCCGTTAACCCTTATACAGCATTATTGGCAGACTAGAACTTCCTGATCTTCAAGGATTCTCTGCGAGTTTTTTTTGCCCCTACCTTTTGCTGGTACTTTCGCTTGTGTGAGAGTGATCATTGCAAAGTTACAATGGCACTGAAACTTATGACCATTTTTCACTCTTACAACTGTTGCAGCATCCCCACAGTCATGAGAGGCCAGGCGAGGAGGTGTGTGCCTCGATGTGAGTGATATTGAGTTGGCCACACTCAGTTGGAACACTGGAGTCAGATACACTTAATTGTCATATCTGATCTTTTTGTGTCTTGGTTTTAGGAATATAGACAAGATTTTAAGAAGAAATGTTTACTTTGCGGTATATCACTGAGTAAGAAATTAGATTTAAATCACAAATAAGCATGCTGTATGATTGATTAGCTTTTGTTTTAATAAAGATTCTGTTTTGCTAAACTCCTGGTAACTAAATTGAATCTTTTACAAGATTACTTTTTACTTCCCAATTTAGGCTACAACCGTTTGATTATTTTATCAAACAAAGGCCAACTCTATATCAGATCAATTTCAGTTATTTTAGATACTATTTGCAAGATGTTTGGCATTATTTTTATGTTTTAGAATCTTCTCCCCTGGAATCCAAAAACATGTGCATTCAGAATTTGAGAAAAAATACATCACTTTGCCAAAACGCCCAGAAAAAAACTCCTGGGGCACTTTTTAAAAGGTATATATAATGTAATAAAACAGCTACTTTTGTATCTTCAGTTATACTTGCATATATAAAGATTTTCAAATTTAAATTCCCCAGAGATACACAATCCCACTTGTCTTCTGGCAGTCTCTAACAGACTGCTTTTGCATAAGAAGATATGTTTATGATTTCTTTAAAAAGGCCATTCTGGTTCACAAGTATAAGAGTTATATATGCACAAAATCTTTTTTGTATGCAAATCTTTATTCTTTAATGCAGGTTGAATCTTGGTATCAGATCAATCTTGTAAACAAAACTTTTGCAGAAACATCCTAAATGTACATATATTAAGACTGGAGTGCAGAGGTGTATATATTTCCTACTGTTACTACACACCTTCGTAAATGTTTAGAATGAAAATGCTCCAAAATGTTACATAATTTATTGTGGTAGCACCTTGCTGTCTTTTAAAACCTTATAATCTTTTATTTTGCATTTTGGATTCCATTTCGGTTTTTTTTTTTTTTTTNTTGGATTCCATTTCGGTTTTTTTTTTTTTAGTTATTCTCCAAATGAAACAAAACCTGATGTCTGTTTACACAATTCTTACTCTCCTTCACTGACTCCTCCATCCAGTAAAAAATTTCTTCTAGAATATGGAAATCAAAATATTGTAAGTGATAATATACACATTTGATAATCTTGTCTAATATTGTACTAAATGCATATTGAAAAGATGTATTTTATTAAGTTTATTACCAATTATGTCTGATAAACTTTTCCGACATTTGTATGTTTACATATGCATGACTGAGGCAGGACAGAAGTTGTATGTACATTTTCTGAAAGATAGTTGCTGTTGTGAAAAATTCAGAAGAAAGGGGTACCACAAAGAGCAGAAATAACCAAATGTTTATTCAGTGATTGTTGGATCCCAGTGTTACAAGAAATAGGAATGGCAAACAATGGGAAAGCAAAGATTTTTACAGGGCTATAGGTAGCAAATCTTAAAAATCTAGTTTATTGGTAAATATTGGGGTAACTCAGCAGGTTCTTGACTATGGGCCTGGAACATTTCTATGGTTAGGCAAAAGCTCCACTTTCAGAAGTGGCAGCAGCACTGGGGAAGTTCATTGTTAAGGAGATGCTGATCAACTGCCTGACTATGATTAAGGATGATACCTTCATCACCTAGTTATTCTATTGCAATTCTTTATTAAGGCTGCCTCAGGTAATAGCATAAAAGCAGTGACTGAAGTTTCTAGCCTTTGGTTAGATGGAATAAGGGGAGGTTCTCTCTGAAAGCAGGGTTGATTGTTTATGGCTAAGATGCAGTTCAGCACTTCTCAGGTCATATCTATAAGTTTGGGAAGATGGGGCCACAGTCCCTCTCTCTCTCCCTCATAGAGGCATAGAATCGTCTTAGTATAATATTAGGTCTTTATATTCCCAAGATTTAATTGTGTAAACATATATAAAATAAAAGTAAACTGTTGATCACATGATGCTAACTGTATCTACTTGTTTTTTTGGGGGGTTGTATTTACAGTTTAGACTTCAAGAATATAATTCACCAGAAAAGCTGAAAATGAAATTAACTACAACTTCAGAAACAGCCTTGAGATCTTACCAAGTTGCTGGAAAGGGAGACTTTTTTATTACTAACAGAACTATGACAAAGGGGGTTGATCTTAGGTATTAAGAAACATTTTAGTAGAATCTTCAAACTGAAATTTTCATCATGTTTTCTCAACATGTATTTCAAAAGGCATAAACTCACAACTAACTAACTCTTTTTACTTTCCTACAATATATTTCAGACTTCTCCCAAGCATGGCTGCAAATCTGAACTCTCTATAACTGCATATAGACACAACTCAACTAGTTTCTTTATTTCAGACAACAGTAAAACCATAAACACAAAAGATTGACCACTGCAGTATGCAGTAGTCTCTGTGTGCTCCAAGTTTAGATTCTAAACTTTTTCTTTCTGTCCAAGATAAAGGATATTCAATTGTTCTATTTACAGCCTTGAGAATGCTCATTGTTGACATAGGACAAGATATGCAAATAATTAAGGCTGTACAAAACTCATTGTTTTCGGAAGGAAATATGCTAGAAAATCCTAGAACACATTTTTTTTTCTCCAGATCAATATCAGAACCCTTTTCATTTTGAAATGATACAGTGGTTTCCAAGAGTAAATGTTCGCACATCCTACTAATATTTATCCTCTTGCGCAATATTTTGGTTTAATAGTATTTCCATGTTATGTTAAAATAGTAATTTTATAGGGTTTAATATAGTAAAAATAATACCTTCTTTGTATTTTTTTTGTCCTAGGCATCAGCTTGATGATAATGGTGATATTAAGCCTTTTCTTGGCATATTTGATGGCCTTTTCTAATGCTCATAAACACATTTTTTATCAGTGGGAAAGAATAAATCAATTGTGAGGGTGAGAGATCTTCAAATGGTAATTAAGAGGTTTCTACTTTTTGGTTATAATAATTCATTGATTGTCAATTTTGCTATATGGATAATACCATAATTGCAGAAATGCTATATATTTACTTACATGCATACTTAAGTTGTAATATTATTTAAATGTCAGAATGTTTCATTAGATAAGATTGTACTCAAAATATACTATTTTTGAATTTTAAATTTTACAGTTTTATTCCAGAAAATAATATATTTGCCAAATATATTTAAATAAATATCTTTTTGAACTACTTTTTTATTGTTATCTTTCCTTTGATCAGTGCTGACAACTGATGGCTGCTTAGACAAATCCCTGCAGTTTTCTTGGCAAGACTTAAGAAGCGACTTGCCCTTGCATTTTGGTTAGGGATGAGATAGAGTGGGACGAGCCCAGGCTATCCAGCAGGCTTTTTGCCTAAGGCAGGACTAAAAAATTCATGGGCTCAAGACCTCTAACTCAGCATCTTTAACCACTAATAAAAATCACAATAGCTTTATTCTTAAATTATTCCTGAAAAGAAACTTTTTTTCCAGATTTTTATATCTGTCAATTACTTGTATTGACTTTGCATTTTAAAACTAAGTGTATGTTTGTGAGTGTAATTTATTCTCACTGTAGTTTTAAATACTATTATCTCAAATTAGTTATTATTCAACATTAAGAATGGGTTGGATCCAAATATTTTCATGAATGAGTTTTTTCTATTATAGAAAAAGTTTTCTATGAAAAAAGGAAACCCTCCCCCCCTCCGAAGCAGAGCCCCTCTTTCATGAGCAGAATAAAATCTTTGGATTCAATCAGTCTAATATATTTGCATCTTAATTGGAGAAATAGACTCAGAATAATATAAAATGTATATTTTAATTGGATATTAGGATATTACCACATAGAATAGAATGGTATTTACAAAAAACAGGAGCATACTGTAGATATATGTATGTATATTTCTCAGCTGTTCCATCTGCATGCAATTCTGGTGACTTCTAAAAAGCCCTTCCCCAATGGTTTTACTTAAAGAGGGGGGGGTTGTACTAAAGAACAAAAGGCAGCAGATACAATTATTTTGGACATTTATGGTTATATATGTGTCAATCATAAAAACAGAAATGTATAGCTCTAAGAAGTACTGCTCAAATGTTTGTAAATATTCCATTGTCATTAACTGAATCTTACTATATCTCCAGTTTGTATGCAGAAACCTAAGTGCAATCGATAGATTATTTGAAAATTAAATTAAATTTCGTGAGGGTTAACAGATCCAAGTTCTAAGAAACTAATTCAGTGATCAAAATAGACAAAGAAACAAGTCTTCTTAATTTTAGTGTGGCAACTGGTATAGGTTAGACTCAGATCTCTGTTCTTTCCTCTTTCTTTAGTCAGACCTATTGCCAGGGGTGGGATGCTACCGGTTCAGCACGGTTCAGTAGAACTGGTAGCTGCGAAGAGTAGCTGACACCGAACCGGTTTGATGTTTGGCCCACCCACCTGCCCGGGCTCTAGGCTGTCCTTTATTCCCTGCTTTTCCCTCCTCAGCTGTTTTGTGCGGCACAGCTGAGATTGAAAAAGCAGGAAACAAGAGGATTTTCAAATGCTGCGCATGCGTGTGCAGCACTTGTCAACTGTCCAGGCGGCACAGCTAATGATTTCTTGCAAATGCTGTACACACACGTATTATGATTGTCCACAGTTCAGAGAACTGGAAATCACTCCACTGGCTGCCCGTCCCCGCCCACTCCTTACCTGGCATGCGAGCCATCCAACATGCCTGGTTTGGTAAGTTGCAATTTTTCCTTTCCCCCCCCCCCCCCCCCCCCCCCCNCCCCCCCCCCCCCGACCATCAACTGTGCAGCTCTGACGGGAGATTTAGATTAGCTAGAAAGCAGGAAATCCTTGGATTTCTTGCTTTCTAGCTAATCTAAAAGCGCAGCTAAACCTTCCTTAGGACTGAAGCTTCTACTTTTCAGTACAGGCTCAGGTAGCCGATTGTAGATAGATAGATCTCTAAGTGAATCTGATTCTGTGAGCAACTCAATCTGCCTGCCTGCTTTTGGATAAAAGATGCTCTTTTTTATAAAAAAATTCAATATTTACATACATGGTGTGTTGTGAGTTAATTTTGTGAGTTTGCCTGCTAGCAAATTTTATGTGACAGGCTTAGGTGGTCAATTGCAGAAAGATAGATCTCTGAGTGAATCTGTAATTCTGTGAGCAACTCAATCTGTCTTCCTGCTTTGCCTGCTTTTGGGTAAAAGTTGCTCTTTTTATTAAAAAAATCAATATTTACATAAATATTTATATTTACATACAAGCCATGCCCAGCCAGTCATATGATCACCAAGCCACACCCACAAATTAGGCCACACCCACAGAACCTGTTAAGAAATTTGAATCCTACCCCTGCCTATTACTTGTTCTTCTCTTCAGTCATCTGTGGCCATCATTTCAAAATTAGATGTTAAAATGATTTGCAGCCTACCAGAGCTTTCCGCCATCATAATGGAAACAATTGATCAATATAAACAGATTTAGTCCTACTGTTTACTTAGATACCTGGGAGAAAATCCAATGGCATAAGTGGGGCTTAATACTTAGTAGATATATAAGGATTATCAGACTGACTCTTAGATGAAATGAATGGAATATTATCCTCCCAACTTACATTTTGGGTAGATTTTATATCAGATAATACCATGGGAAAAAATAGCTCTCCAAGTTATTTTCTTTTTCTTCTTAAATAAAATCTTGCCCAAGGGTGGGATTAGTAGTTATTAATGTTTTTATTTCAGTCTTAAAAGTGATTAATGTTCAAAAGAAAAAATTGAAGTTTCTTCTTACAACTTTTTTCTTTATGTAATATTGCCTTCATTTTTCATATGCTGCTCATCAATAATCTGTCTCTCATACCTTAGGGAACAGCTTCAGTTCTTTTTGCAATATACTTTACACTGTTCTTTTTATTTTAAGAGGCTTTAATTTCCATGTTCTACCACAGGATAAGAGTAAAACCCACCAGCAAGTTCTTGAAGTTATGAATGATAGAATATATTTCTGATAGTCTATGTCCAATAAAACTTTTAATAAACAATTACTACTACAGTACATCCTCTGGTATCTACATTTATAGTTAAAAATTCTTATAATATATATGAAATCTACAAGACTATTAAATCTGTGCTGTGCCAAACAAAAAGTTGTGCTGGTTTCCCCCACTAATTAATTTTAGTTGGTTTCGTGTTTCTTTTAGAGTCCAACCTCCCTCAATAAATCAGTTGATGGGGAATCTTTTAGATACGCTATTTTGAAACTTTCTTGTTTGTTTGTTTTTCTGGTTTTACTTATTAATTACATTTTTACATTGCCCAACTCCAATAATGGGTGCACTTCTGCAATCACCACTTGCCTATCTCCTCCACCACATATCTGTTCTTTTGGTCCCCTGCACTCTGCCAGTTTTCATAGGAATAAGTTGGAGACAGTTCTTCCCCATTCACATTGGCACAGCCCCCAAGTATACTCTACAACAACATAGAGTATAATCATAAAATGTAAATGATTATCATTATATTTACCTTTGAAAATAATCATAATTGTCCTTGAATTCAGTTGTCCTAAATTTTTCAGTTGAAAGTTAGTCAAACCCTGTATGTTTATTTTATTTATTTATTTATTTATTTAGTTAGTTAGTTAGTTAGTTAGTTAGTTAGTTAGTTAGTTAGTCAAACAATTATTATATAACAGGTATAAGTATAAAATATGGTTATAAATACATGAAATAGATATGAATAAGAAAAAAAGAAACAATAAGACAGGGATGGTAGGCATGTTGGTGCGCTTACGCACGCCCCCTACAGACCTCTTAGGAAAGGGGTGAGGTCAATAGTAGACAATCTAATGTTGAAGATTTTGGGGTTTGGGGAAGAAATCACAGAGTTAGGTAAAGTGTTCCAGACATCAACTACTCTGTTACTAAAGTTGTATTTCCTGCAATCAAGTTTGGTGTGTTTTACCTTGAGTTTGTATCTATTGTGTGCTCTTGTATTGTTTTGATTGAAGTTGAAGTATTCATTAACAGGTAGGACATTTCAGTAGATAATTTTATGTGCTATACTTAGATCAGACTGAAGGCGGCGTAGTTCTAGGTTGTCTAGGTCTAAAATTTCAAGTCTGGTGCCCTAAGATATTCTTCTATGAGTAAAGGAGTGGAGAACTCTTCTCGTAAAATATTTCTGGACTTTCTCAATTGCATTAAGAACTATTAATTAATTGAATAGAGACAGAAACTTGCCAGCTTCACTCGGAAGGCCCAAGGTTGAAAGATATTGTATAACTGGGTATCATCGGTGTACTGATGATACTGAACTGTGAGATAGTGAATGGCCTTGCCCAACATGTCGATGTTGAACAGGAGGGGAGAGAGAGTAAAATCCTGTGGCATCCCACAAAAAAGCCTACTGAGTAACCTCTTTCCCCTGACCAAGACTGACTGAAACCACTCTGGAAGAAAGAAAAATATTGTAAATTGATTTTACAATTTACTGAATTTTGAGCCCTTGGAGCAGGCTCAGGATTCCTTGATCAAAAGTATTGAAAGCCACTGAACGATCAAGGTGCACAAGGACCTTGGTTTTGCCCAGGAGTGGGATTCTACCAGTTCAGACCAGTTCAGACAAACTGGATGTTAAATTTGCATCTGGTTCATTGAACTGGTATTTGAACCAACCAGTGACCCCGGGACACTGCAGCCATCGTAAATATGAACCAGTTGCCAAGCATCCAAATTTTGATCCTAGAACCATGGGGGTGTTATAATGGTCGTAAGTGTGAAAAATGGTCATAAGTTGCCTTTTTTGGTGCTACTTTGAATGCTCAGTAAACAAATGGTTGCAAGCCAAAGACTCCTATACCTTTATAGTTTAGTTTAGTTTACTTTATTGTCATTGCATCTCATACAATGAAATAAAACACCATCTTCAGTGCACATTATGACCATGAAAATAAACACAAACACACATCCTTCACACTCCGCATATTGAATTAAAACCCTCGACACCGCACCAACACTGCACTATACAGAAGAATTCAAAAGGGCTACTGCCCTGGGGTAGAAGCTGTTTACAGCCTATTTGTCCTTGGTTTTTATTATTCTGTACTGTCTGCCAGATGGTAATAGTTCAAAAAAAGGGTTCCCAGGATGAGATGGATCTTGGAGAATGTTTTGAACTTTCTTAAGGCAGTGGGAGCTATAAAGCTCTTCCAAAGAGGGGAGAGGGCAACCAATGATCTTCTGGGCAATGACATGAACCCTCTGGAGTGCTTTCCTATCTACCACTGTGCAATTGGCAAACCATACATCGGTGCAGTAAGTTAAAATACTCTCTATGGTGCAGCGGTACAATGTAGAAGTAGAGTAGAAGAACTTTCTTGTAATTGTACAAGTACAACGAAACTGTGGATGCACCCCAGCAACTGTTTGCAATACAATAAAACCAAATCACTTAAAAATGAAGATAAGAAAAACAGAGTACCCGCGTCTCTATTTGCAATTTGAGAGTACAGTATCTATGAATATACACAGAATATACATCCAACACTGACTGTAACGCTTAGCCGAGTATAATACACAAGAGATAGGTTGTACTGTAATATTGTGCTGTAATATGTAATATTGTACTGTAATACTGTAATATGTACTGTAATTATTATACATCTGAATGGGGTATTGAGATTTCACATCTTTTTACATCTTAATAAGGTGGTGACTTCATGTTTATTTGCAGTGCGGATAGCCCAGGGAAACAAACTATTGGTTAGTCTAGTGGTGTGGGATTTTATTGACCTAAAGCGCCGCCCAGACGGCAGCAGGTCAAAAAGATAATTGCCAGGGTATGAAGGGTCTTCTATGATAGCCTTGATTCTGCTTTGGCAGCAGGAAAGTCTTCCAGGGAGGGCAGAGGGCAACCAATGATCTTTTGAGCTGTGTTTATCACCCTCTGTACAGTTTTCCTGTCATCATGTCCTCAACTGTGGAGCCATGCAAACCACATCCAGACAATATGTACAGAGCTGCTCTCACACAGAGGCTTTATAGAAAGCCAGCAACAGCTACTTATCCAGATTGTTCTTCCTGAAGAAGAACCGCAGAAAGTGCAGCCGCTGCTTGAGCCTTCTTCACCAGGAATATCAGCTGAAATATGAATGCAAGGAAATCTGATCATAGGGACAAGTTTCCACTCATTCTCTGTTGATGATGGGGGGGGGGGGGGCCATGTCCATGTTTCTGAAGTCCATAATCAGTTTTTTGTTTATGACAATTCAGTGAGATTGTTCTGTAAACACATATAGACAGGTTCTCTACTTCTGTCCATAATGCCATCTCCATCCTCTCTGGAGACAAGACCAATCATGGTCGTCGTCATCCACAAACTTTATGATGGTTGGTTTTGTGTGTGGCTTGGTGAGACAGTCAAAGGTGTACAAGTGAATATAGCAGGGGCTCAAGACACAACCCTGGGGGGAACCAGTACTAATAGTGGAAGAAAGTGGGGGCCAGTCTAACAGACTGTGTCTGTTTGTCAAAGATTCTTAATCCAGGAGCACGTGGGGTGGCGGACCTGCAGATTATACAGTTTGATTGCTTAGTACATCTGGATGATAGTTGTAAACACAGAGCTGTAGTCCACAAAGAGCATCCTCACAATAGCTCTGTTGTTTTCTCCAGATGATTCAGCGCTCTATGAGTGTGATGGCCACAGCAGCCTCTGTCGATCGTTTTGCTCTATAAGCAAACTGAATGTTGATCAACGAGAGGCGGGAGGCAGTCTCTGATTGCTTGAAACTAGCGCTCAAACCTTCTAATGGAGTTTTTAACGCTATGGGCCTAATAGTCATTGAGAGTTTTATATTTGGTTTTTTTGGAACGAAGATGATGGTTGCAGCCTTCAGGCATTGTGGGATGATGGCATGTGTTAAAGATAGATTGAACAGCTATGTAAGTATTTCTGCCAACTGGTCAGCATACGCTTTAGTCACCAGCAGTTTTTCATTCAGTTGTTTTCTGAGAATCCTCTGGTAGTATAATCTCTGCTGGGCCCTTTTGACCAGGGCTACAATGTGGGCACCCCAAGTCAGGTCTTCTTTTATGGTAACACCCAAAAACTTAAAACTGGCCACTTGTTCTACTCGGTCTCATAGCCTTTCGAAAAGATGATTACTAAAACAAAGTTTTACTAGGGTTATATGGAACTCATCTGAGACAATGATTTAGCTGCTACAGAAATTACTCCAAACTAAGATGCTTACTTAAATTATTAGTATCACATATTTCTTGAACTAAAATGTAACACTACATGGTATTCTTTATTCAGAAAGGAAAAAAGTGAGATATATAACTCTCAAATGATATAGTAGAATGCTAAAGCTGTTATTCAACAAAGGAGTCTGTATAATTTGCATCATAACTATATTTTTCTTATAACAATGTAAACAAAGGAAAATTCAATATAACAAGAATCACATTTACCATCATACTCGCTTGAGTTTGGTAATAAACTACTGTACGTGTTGATACCTGTTTTTAATTTTATTTCAGCACCATTATATGTTTTCTTGTCTTACCAGGTATATTGATTTGAATTATAAAGTGAGTTTGACAGAATCTGAACATGAAAGGGAAACTTTTTTTTTTTAATTTTCCTTCTCTGAAAAAAATCAGTAACTCAAAAAATCAGGAACTGTCAGAAAAGTACTTTTGCTTTTAGTGCTTAGACATGCTTCCAATAACACATTAGACCATACAATATCACACATCAGATAAGCTCAGTAATATAGAGGCACATTGTTTTAAGAACAAGACGCACTTTTATATTTTGTAGTTTATTTTGAAATGTAATAGTTCAAAACTGAAACATGAAATAGCCAACAAAATGCTTCCCATTATACTTGATTTGGCCCAAAGTAAATGTTAAATAATAAAAATAATTATATTTGTTGTTTAATATCCATTACTATTCTACAATTAGTTCTAAAAACCTGTGTTACATTTCCTTAATTCTTTTAGCATCACACAAGTCTTTATGCCAAACTCTGTTCAGTATTGTTGTTTTTTTTAATTTTCCAACCCCACAGTTTAAAATTCCCCTAATCCAATTTGACACTGCACTGGTTGGAGAATTCTGGGAGTTGAAGTTCACACCTCCTAAAGTTGCCAAGGTTGAGAAACATTGATCTAGATAATTGTAGACATGGTTCCAGAAACCAAAATTCTCCTCTCATTGTACTTACTTCAAGTAAAATTTATTGCTTTCTTTTCTCATCTCTTTCCATAACTTCAAGAATGGATAAAAACACCATCTGAACTTCTAGAATGTTATACTTCCTTCCTAGATCTTTAAAGTTTACATGATATATTTATAGCTTCCTGATCTCTGTGTGAATTAACAGGAAGCAATGGCTTTCAATGGACTTGATAAATTTTACCTTAAGAACATTCCTAATTTTTGTAAGCCACCCAAAGTGGCTTGGAGTGAGACAGCCTCTAAAATATATTAAATAAATAAACATTGACAGTTGTTCTGTCACAATTTTGCTTTTGACAGACAATACATTTCACAAACCTGCTGGCACCCATTTGCTTCAAAGCTTTGGAATAGAGAGGTATCAACTATTCCAACATTTCTGAGAAAAGTGACAAAAGGACCAATTTGGATCTAATTTTAACTTTTTCTCCAAGTGAAGATAAGAAAGCACTTCGGTCTTATTGCAGGACATAGTTGCTCCCTTAATTCTGTAATGTCTTATTTACTTCCCCTGAAGGTTTAGATCCATTTCTTCTGTGAGACCCTGGACACTTTCTGAATTGCAGGGAAACAAAGACCTCTTCTATGATTTTTATTTCTAGTTGCTATTCTCAACCAGTCGTGTTGCTCCTTGTCTTCTTTGTAGAGAGTGTGTCCTTTGCCTGCTTCTGCTTATAAACTCTTGTTTGATGTGACAAATTTTTTGTCACCTGTAATGGGACCATTCACTTCAAGGACTGCTGCAAGACTGTACTTGCTGCAAATAAGTTCCCAAAAACTGCCAGGCAATGATATAAACAGACCACAAGATCTGCAGACTTCTTTCTGTCTGTTCCTTTTCATTTGTCTCTAGAGGCATTGCTGGTGGTAGCCTTATATTTCCTGTATCCCCTTTATTTCCAGGCTTTCAGATTAAGCTCTTGATTTAAAAGGGAAAATTGGTTAAAGACTATCTTTAGCTCATTGCCCTGGCAAACTCCCATTAACCCTTCCTGTTCACTTTCCCTGGAGAATGTGGGTTTTTCTATGCCTCCCGCTGGCTCACTGGGAAGCAATCACTCTGAATGGACAATCAGGAGATGAATCTTCTTTCTTTGGATTTGTTCTAAAATAAGTGTAACTAGCCATCATAGTTGTAAGTCATGATTTATATGTTGTGCAATCCCAGCATACTATCATTTGGTGAAGACATCTTCTGCAGTTAAGGTTAATAATCAAATAATTAGGCATCTTTGATTTGGAATTTGATTGATGGTTAAGATCCTGGCCTAGAAACCAGGAGACTATGAGTGGAATCAATATCATAGCATTTTCGTATATTTAGGTCAGGGGTCTTCAAACTTGGCCTTCAAGTTTGGCCTTTTGGACTTCAACTCCCAGAATTCCTGGACTAACATGACTGGAGGAGGAATTCTGGGAGTTGAAGTCCACAAGTCTTAAACTTGCCAAGTTTGAAAACCCCTGATTTAGGTGGTCAGACAAGCAGTATAAACAATGAAAAGAAAAGAAAAAGGGGACGGACCAAAAGTGAAAAGAACATGGATTGCAAATTAAGAGAGATTATATTAGTTCAATTTAATATTAGCATTTGACATACATAAGAGCTCATGAGTTGATATTCTGATAATTCAGATAAAAATAAGCAAAAATGTAACAAGAAGAAGCATGGAACTGATCTAGAAAAATATTGCCCTGTTTTCATAATATTGGCCTACCTTGAACACAGAAAAACACTGCCTACCCAGTTAGGGGCAAGGAGGCAGGGAGAGAAAGAACTCTTCTTTAGATATAGTGGCAACTATTACCAAATACATTCAAGGCCTGCAAAAGAAAAAGTCTCCAATTTTTGTAGGAAAGGTATTATTTCTGTAAAATATTGCAGGAAGTTAGCACCTATCCCTCTCCTAGAAAACTGAAATATCCTAGGGAATATTAAAAAAGGCAGAATATTTCACCTAAAAGGGAAGGAGAAACTCAGAAGCAGAAACTCACCTCAGAGGCAGAAGCTCACCCCTCCTCCATTATTAATGGGTGGGCCATTAAGGCCTGGGCCAGAGTATTCTACATAACAAAGGCTTCTACCGATCTCACCACTTGGCCTGGGAAGATTGCATCAGCCAGCACTCAGGTAAAGCCATGTGGTCCAGAAAAATGCCCACAAAATTAGCTAAGACCCCCACGGGAGTCTGGGAGCCAATAGGATACATTTCTTACACAGGAACAGGAAACCCTAAGGTGGGACCCAACAGAGGGTATATAACTAAGGGTCTCTCAGCATCTTGGCTCTTCTTTTCCTTCAGCCAACATCTTGAAGCATGTGATCATCCTTTCACTTTGGAGCTCCAAGCCATTAAACCATCTTTCCAAACAGCCTCCATGTCTCTCATGTCCTTTTTCCTACTTGCAACTGAACCCAGAACCCACAGTGTGCTGCAAAGAAGATAAAACCAACCATGGGAGCAGACAATAGCTTTTTGGAATAAAGGTAGAAATCAAAGAACACCAAAATAGTCTCTCAGCTTAGAGCAGGATGAGGTGGTACCTACATTTAATATTTATTTATTTATGTATTATTTATTTATGATCATATTTGGAGACTGTCCATCTCCCTCATACAGCAACTCTGGGTGCTGTACAAACAGATTAATAAGTTAATAAATCAATAAATAAAATATATCTGGACAATAACAATAGCCACAACAAACATCTGCAAAACCATTGTATTGTGTTCCCTGAAAATGTCATTTTCTGGAGAAAGATTTCCTAAATGTATCTATTTACCATTCCTAGTTCGTAGTAGACCCTACTTGAACAACTGAAAGAGTTTAGTACAAGTAACATATAATTCTTCAAGCAAGTAAGCTGTGCAATAGAAACATTCAAAACTCTTAAAGGTACTGTCCTGGCAACTTAGAAGATGGTGGTTTTTTATGCTTTTTTGGGAGGATGGCTCATTTTATAAAATGTCAAACATTACAACATTTGGAATTGTGTTTTGTTTTGTGTTATTTTTTAAAGCCTCCTTATTCTGGATGGTGAAGTAATATATATAAGGGGGAAAAGCTTTTGTTTGTGTAAATGAAATTGTGATTTACTTGTAACTGTGAAACTTTCTATTAAAAGATGCATAGCTTCAAGATATGAAAAGAAACTTGCAACTGCAAATTGATATGATCAATTTGCTACTCCCCCACCTGTTTAAAGCCAAAATCTATTTATGAGATATTATTAAGTGCAAATAATTCCCAGAGCTTCAGGAGAGAAGATACAGCTGCAGAATGTGGTCTCATTTGCATATAAATGACATGATTTCAACTCAGAGAGGAATATTGAAAAATATACATTTCTACAGTGCAAGTTTGGAGAACTACACATATTAAGGTCAGATTGTGTTATTCTCACTCTCCCCTCACAAGTTTATTCTTGGCAGTGGCAGCAATTGATTGCATTTCCAAATGTGTGTAAGTTGTGTTAATTTAACCCACTCTGATTTATATATTTTTAAATCTATACTAATTAAGCTACCTTTTTGTAAGCTTGCATATGCACACATATTAAAAACAAAACTAAAATGAAACACCATTCTCAATGAATTAATTCAAGTCCATTAGGTCCCCAGCCAGCATGGGGGTGATGAAAATTCTAGTCCCATAAAACTGAAGAGGGCTGTATTAGGAAAGAATGATTTTAAAAAGTAATAATTTGAAAAATGCAAAAAAGAATTCTAGCAATATTAAATGTTGATATGCTTCCTTCCAGTTCTAAAAAGAAATGATGAGCAAAGCTTCAGATTCAATTCCCAAAAGGAAGAGACGAAGCACAGGAGCATGAATGTACCACATACTTGTGTCTCCTTAATTGTGCAGTGACATTTTAGCAGCATTTTATTCCAGCTATGAAGTGGGTTCTGCTCCAGTTGCATGGTTTTGGAAAAAGAGGTAGTTGATTTAATGGTCACTGACAGGTGTCATCCTTGTCCTTCCCAGGCAATCAAAAGCAGCTTTTCAGAATTAAAAATAAAGTTTTAACAAAACTACACCAACAGTTATACTAAAAGAAACATGTATTTAGAAAGCCCCGCCCCCCAAATTAAGAATACAATTTTGTAAAAGTGTATGTGGATAATCCAAGGAATGCAAGAACCATAAAGTTAAGTGACAATCCTGGGAAAGGAAAAGAGATGAGAAAGAAACTCAAGAAAACCTCACTTTGGTTTTCTTTCGAATTAAAGGGATGCTCTGGCAGAATTTCAGTGTTCAAGATTCTGTTATTATATCTATAACAATAGAATAATCCAGTAATCTGTGAATTGTTTGTTCCTTAGTTTGACCTTTCCCAAAGAGATGACAAATTTTATGTGTGTATATCTAAAGTGAGATAAATGTTTTCCCCAAATTTGTTATACAGTAGTGGACAAAATTGTGGCAACCTTATGAGAAAAGTGTATTTTTGAGGTTTAATGGCTAATAACACCACTTTTTTTTAGAGTAGTACCATAAAATTAGATATCATTGGAAAGGTAGATCACAAGAGAGAAACTGGTAACATTCTATCAAATATAAAATCTACTTCTTTACTCTATCAAATATAACCTCTACTTTTAAAATTAATGGGAAATATTTCTTTCCATAGTATGCCTCTTTTCTTCTTTTTCTTAAAGTTCTAGTCTTGGTAGGTAAGCATTCTATGGCTATTAACTTTTTGGATTTAGCAGATTAACATTTTGAGATAATTTTAGTACCCCTCTAAATATACTTCTTGCTGCTTAACAGTGAATTATGGAACAACTTCATGGTTGTTCAATATTGAAAGAGACAGACAGACAGACAGACAGAGAGAGGCAGACAGAAAAAGACAGAGAGGGAGGGAGGGAGAGAAAAAGAATCAGAAAGAGAGAGAAACTTTATTTTAATCTTCTTTAACATTTTCTCCAATTGTATATGACCTTGGGTCATGCACAGCCTTTGTTCTGTTGGCATTTTTACACAATGACTTATTATTATCCATACTTGCCTCTTTCTGAATGTTTCCTTGAGTGACTTCAGCGATGGATAAAGAGAAGAGGGGACATAAGAGCAAGGCAGAGGGGTGGAATTTATTTCTCATTTTATAAGAAATGTCAACCCAAAGCAAAAGGTTAGATTAACCTTGGGAAAACAGAGGACAAAAGTTGCAGTCAAGACGAAAAAAGAGTCTGATAAGATGCTTCACAGAGAAAAGGGAGAACGGGTGAGCAAAACAGATCTGAACAATAGGTTGATGGCCCTCAAAAGGATCTTCTTTTGGTTAACAAACAAAGAACAAATAAGTATTTGATAGGCATATGTCTATTGCTCAGATTAACAAAAAGAATGACCCAGGGTAATTATATTCCATATGGAAGCTCTTTAAGGATATCTGCCTTCTCCCAAGACCAGCAATCAAGTGCGCCATTGTGCCTACCTTCCCTGTCCTATTGTCCCCATTTATTTGTACTTATTTCCTGTATTCTCACTCATGGTATACTTATACCTATTATCTTGTAAGAGATTGACAAATCAAATAAATAAAATAAAATAAATCAGTTGTGCAAATGGGAAGAACTTAGGGGGGAAGTTTGGAAAAATCATGTTTTGGTCCTTTTAATATCATTTTCATTCCCATTTGCTGAACATGAGGGATCATGGTAAGAACAACCACTTTATTTCAATTTGAGGTCCCTGCAGTTTTCTTGGCAAGGTGTTTCAGGAGCGGTTGGCCATATTTTTCTTAGGCTGTGAGAGAATGATTGGCCTGAGATCAGCCAGCTGGCTTCCTGCCAAAACTGAGACTATAACTCACAGTCTCCAGATTTTTATCCTAATACCTTAACTACTACACCAAAGTGGTTCTCTCCCACTGGACATGCCTGCCAAATTCCTCCTTGTGTACAAGTTTGACTGAAGGAGATGACCATTCCTGCAATTGGCATTTTTGGCCTCTTGGCTTGACCATAATATTAAATCTCCATAAATCTTGAGCTACACCGGAGGGTTCAATGTTTTTATTTGGGGGGGTGGGGTGGGGTGGTATCATGGAACACCTGTCTTCAACTCTAATTACTTCAGTGGCTTTTTCAAAATTCCATGTCTCCTTCCAAAAAATAAATTCCTCTTGGCCTTTCAAGAGCAATGAAAGAGAAACTGTAGCTCTTCAAACTTTCGAGAACGCTTCAGAAATAATAGTTTAGACGGTCTGATGACAGATCACGTCCCTGGCAACGCCATTTCAAGAGAAGCATGTAAATATTAGAGAGCCTATAATGGCCACCAGGCAAAATGCTGGGCTATCAATTTAAATAGGCAGATCTGGTTTAAGGCAGCTTCTGTGATTGCTATTCTTATGCAGTCAGCTCTGTTGAGGAAGAAGGATACCGAAAATTTATTTATTTATTTGTTTGTTTGTTTGTTTATTTTATTTGTCAATTGCTTACAAGATAATAGGTATAAGTAAAAACATAGCTATGAATACATGGATACATATAAGAAAAATAAATATATATATAAAAGAAACAATGGGACAGGGATGGTAGGTATGTTGGTGCGCTTATGCACACCCCCTACAGGCCTCTTAGGAAAGGGGTGAGGTCATTACTAGACAGTCTAAGGTTAAAGTTTTTGGGGTTTGGGGAAGAAACNGAACTGAAAACCACAAGCATGTAATTTTAATATGTTGTCTTTCTACTTCACTCAGTCAAAAAAAAAAAAAGTGCAATCAATTCTCAACCTTTCCAGTCATTTGCCTGAAATGATGCATTCTCAGATCCAGAGTGTTGAGGAAGGGTAAAGAAAGACTAGGCTGATTTAAAACCTGCCCCTCTTGCTGAGATAAGTTTGTCCCAAGCTACTCAGGGGTAGGATTCTGCCGGTTCGGGCTGGTTTGGGTGAATTGGTAGCTCCGAAGATCAGCTGGGAGCAAACCAGTTCGCTCCAAAGATCAAGGTATTTCCTCCCCCCCCCTACACACTGATCAGCTGTTTACCAAAGATCGGATGTGCCGCGCGATTTAGATTAGCTAGAAAGTAGGAAATCGTTGGATTTCTTGCTTTCTAGCTAATCTAAATCACGTGGCACAGCTGATTCCACTCCCCTCGCTGTTGTATTGCTTTGCCCAGGAGGCTTCCCTGAGGCCCAAAACCACTGTATTAGCAGGGGCTCGGCTAAATTCTCCCTTTTTAAAAAACTGAACTGAAATGTCAACATGCATAGGGGATAATGGTGATATAAGTGTTTTTAGGTCCTACAAGGAAACTAAGCCAGCAGTTGTGATAAGCTTGTTATTCCATAGAAATGAATCCCAACTTCTGCAACTTATATCAACTAATCAAGATATTCTTAAAAGTTCAGGCAATTAATAATATCTCACATCTTGGTAGCTTAAGGAAAACGGTTTTCAAAATTACTGTAGTGTGGGAACAATAAATCCCTGCACTGGAAAGGCTGCATGCCATATAATTTATTTTAGATTTTCATCTAGGGTATATTCTGACACTCCGCTTGAAAGTCAAATTGTCCATGTAAAATGTTTTCCAGGTGATAAGTTTACCCTGAGGGTTCCAACAAGAGAATAGGTTCAAAGTAATATCTGACTTGGATATCTATAAAAGTTGGTTATCAAGGGTTTTTTAAGCTTAATCTTATGAGCAGGGGCAAAAAAAAAAAAAAAAAAAA
>BHFT01005945.1:0-33413 GCA_004320025.1 Laticauda laticaudata
TATATATATATATATATATATATATATATATATACACACACACACACACACACACACACGTTACCCATTTCACAAGGTATGAGAAACTGCATACCTAAAACCTTCTGCAATTCAAGTATTTCTGTGTACTGTGGTATCTGAATATTAGACAAACTAGGCTTATCAAATTGTTCCTTAGTAGCTAGCAAATAAAACTCATTCTCTAAGAACACATCATACCTTCATGCTTCTATTACAACATTATTAAAATACATAAGACAAACATTATCCGTAATAATAAAAAATAATATAATGGCAACATGCAAAACTTTAATAATATTTTAGTGTTTTATGACACATAATTACATTGTAACTTCCAGCAGCAAACGAACTTAATAAAAATTGAATTTAGCCCATACCTGAATTAATATTTGAAACTTGTATCATGTTACAGATGTTATTTCTAATACTGACTGACAACAGTATTGTCTTTGTATCAACAGTATTCCTTGAATGGTCACTGTTATTTACATGACATAAAAAAGTAATTATCTGAAAAGAAGACTATTTCTTCATCTTTCCCTTTACCTTTATGATTATTAAGAATCAAGATGGTTTTAAAGATAAAACTGTTAAACAAATATTTATTTGATACCGTAACTAGAGTAGTACCATTTGTTTTATTTCATTTCTTCTAGTTTATGCAATTTGCTTTATCTTAGACTTCTACATAAATGAGGGGTAAGGGAAAAATTACAACAGGACAGAAATAATTTTTTTGAGAAGCAAAGCCAATTATTTAGAGACTTACCCTATGTACGTGACCACAGATCATCAATCCCACATTTTTGGTGAAGGCATGGACCAGATGAAGCAAAGCTGGACGTGAGTTTGGAGCACCACTCATGACAAGGCATTGTGGCCTAATTTTAGATTCAAACAATAGTTAACATGTACATTTTTGCAATCCAATTTGAACTGTTGTTAAAATGTTGTCATTAAGCAGTATCTGCACATGAAAACAATTTGGAATTAACATCATACTTTTCATGTGGCTGGAATCACAATTTGTTATTTATTTGTAATATCAAGACTCTCTTATACTGGACTTGAATAATATTGTCCAAGTATATATGGCCTACATATATATTTACTAAAATAAGGAGATGGATTCTGACCTAATCTATTGGTCAGGGACTAGTCTAAACATCAAAACAAAGGAGACAAATACAGCACAAGGATGTATTGTGATAGAAGAACTAAATAATATTTTGATGTTATTGTTAAGTTATCAACTACTATTTAAGCAAATTTCCCACAGAAAAAAATATCTCTTTTCCAGATGCATATAAAAACTAATTTATGAACCTTTTCTATATTGGCCTTTGCATATTCTACCTAGTATTAACAGCTCTGGGAGATTGCAATTAATAAAAAAACTGAGTAAGTTTTAAAATTCTTCTTCTGTGATTCATAACAGTATCACATAGTGAAGCTAGAAACTAGCCACTTATATGCTTTGTCAAAGGAAAGCTTAGTCCAAGTCAGCAACAGGGAAGTATCCTAACCATCCCATACCAACAGCAACACATTTTGATTATTCTAATTCAGTGTAAACCAACCGACACTAATTTTCCAAATATTTTTTTCTCCTCAGACAACTGTTCTTATACTTCAAGTCTAGCAATATACCGATTACTATTTTCCAACTTACCTGAAGTTTTTTACATGGTCTTCTACACCAGTAAGGCGAACAGCATGCTGCAAAGCACTCAGATAAGTCAAAGCTTGAGTTGAGGAACCCCAGTTCACATCTGCAAAAAACAACTTTAATATTGAAACAGAAAATGCCCTATGGCAATCTTAATTTGAAGGAAACATAACTGAATATTATACTCATGCATCTACTTACCAGGCAAGCCACATCCCAACCCGACTCAAGAATTATATATTAAGGTACATTATCTTTGCACTTCATTAAGGAAAAAAATAAACCACATAGGCAGCATCATTAGTAATTTACTTGACCCTAAAATTTATTTTTATAATCAAGTACAGTATATTATGGAGGCATAATATGTTCTCTTCAGACAAGTTCCAAGAATAATCAGATATGCAAATTTTTCAAATTTAAGGGTCTCTTTATATTTTTTATAGCTAAATAAAAAGAGGGAATGGGGATTCTTCAAATTTTAATGTAAAGGATAATTAATAGTTACCAAGGGTATATTTATTAGAAAAAAACTCCAGCTTAAGTTTCTAAATGTTAGAATCTTGACTATAGATTAATGACTACAGGACACAACTATAAGAAATTAGAGTAAAATATTAATTGGTAAAAAGAATGGCATTTCTGGAGAGTTTCAGAAAGTGAGGTAATCTGAGCTCAAGAAAAAGATATAAGAATCCTATTTGAAAAAGTCCCAGAGGACAGAAATAATCAATGGGAAGCCAAGAAGCTATACTGTGAGGTAACAGTGAACTTTCAAGGCACGGAGTATCAGATTTCAGTTTAATGGCTAAAGAAACTTAAGAAAAAGAAACCTAAAGAAAAAGATATGGAAAATGAATTGATTTTAAAACCCAGATGTAATCAGCAAAACCTTTACTGCCTCTCTTCAAAGCTGTGTGAATTTTGCTGAGATGGAGCTTAAGAGAGTCTGGTCTGAAAGAAAAGCTATTGAAGGCATATTAGCTAAGGAAGTCTTGCAAAATAAGACTGCTGTGTAAACATATAATGAAACAATTGAATTATTCAACCATTATGTGAAAAATAGTGCTTTATTTCATTTTGTTACCGATTCCCTTGACAAACTGTTACTCTGCAAGAATGAAAGTTTCAATTTTACCATATAGACAAATTCTGATTTTGATTTATTTCACCTAAACTTAACATTAGGCTTGGTGTGAAGTAGCAGTAAAGGGGGGAACTATGCATATCCAACTGGCTGAAAAAGATGTACCCACCTGGCTTCTTGTAAGTTACATAAATGTAGAGTCCTAGAATAATAACATATGTGAGGAGTGCTGCCTTCCAGTTAATAATAAACATAACTATGCAGCAGAGAATTGCTCCAATTAGAGATATCCACATGTTGTAGTATTTAAAAGCAGGACGCCAGCCTATTCAAAAGCAAATAAAAATTAAACAAACATACATGTTATATGACATATATAAAACTTATCCTTTCATTGCCACATGTTAATATGTTGTATAAACAAAAACTTGTTGTATAAATTTGTCAGCATTCATATATGCAGTTGCTATGTACTTAAATATATCAAAAATGAAACAAAATAGTATAGTAATACTGTGCTTTTCTCCCACCCTCCAAACTTTTGCAATTCAGATTGCTGTTTGCAATCTGATTAAGATGGAAATTATTTTTTACGCCTGTTGGCGTTTATTTTAAAAAAGGGTGTACAATTAGCATTGTTGTTGAAAATTATTTTTAAAAAGACCCCATGCTCTCACTAGGATCGATATAAAATCCATACCTGGTGATTTTGCCAGTGAAGCATGGAACACGGAAAAATTAATTAAAGCATAGGAAGCCAAGAAGAAATTGGAGATAATTGGAGCAATTACATTCAATTCAGCTGCAAAGACAGAAATACATAATCATATTGATTTTTTGAGCAGACTGCTATGGAAAAATAGCTAACTTGAATTGGTGGTTCTTTTGATTTTGTATTCTTTGTAGTCTTTTACAGTGAGACAGACAGAACTTCCAAGAGTGGTACTGCAAATTAAAAAGACTGCTTTCTTCATATGTGCAGACATATACAATCTGGATTTGTGTGGCAAAAGTGGCTTTTCTGCTAAAGCTTTTTGCATTTAATTGGGATAGCAGGATGAGACAACTCTAGAACTGAAATCAAGCTGAAATATCTCTTACTAAGGATATAGCAAAAGGTATAAATACACAGAATGTATTTACAGAATATATATAATTCAGATTTTTAAAAAAGTTTTGTATAGAAATATCATTTAAACTAACCAATTAATATGAATCCAAGAGCAATCAAAAAAGTGAGAAGATACCCTCGTAAAGGTTCATTATTTTTCCCATAGCCTTTAGCAAACACCAGAAAACCGGGATAGATATTGTCTTTGCACAATGCCTAGGATCAAAAGAGATGACCAATTAAAGTATGGACATATGAAAAAACATTCAAGGCATTAAATCTTAAAAGACAAAGGCCAAGCACATATATGCAGTAATAAAAATTTCAATAACATTAAAACTGTACAGATCATCAACAATCTAGCCACAAGACAATATAGTTGATAGACAAAACAGGCAGCATTATTAGGTATGTGGCCTTTTTTTAATGAAGACTTACTACATAAATTAAAAGCAAGCTGAGAAAAGTTTTTTTTTTAATGTTTGAGGAAAACAATGAAAACAATCCTTCTTACCTGAAAGATTTTAGGAGCACTGACAAGAGAGGCTAATGCTGAAGAAAGAGTTGCAGAAAATATACCAGCTGTTATCAGTGGGGCAAATCCTGATACCATGCTCATTACCTGCATATTGAATAGGAAATAAGAAAATAGTTCGCTGGGAAGAATTATTGTTATGAAAATGGAATCTGTATTAAGACTTTTGAAAGCAAGGCTTGCATTTAAACATTTTAAACTGAATAAATGAATTATTATTATTTTTTTAATGGAAGGAGCCAAACTCAAGTTACCTAGATTACTGAGACAGCAGATAGGCAGATAATATCCCTTTCAAACAGTGGTTTTAATTCTCATATTTTAAACAATATTTTTGTGATATTTGTTAACACTAACCCACCATTATGGGTTAGTTACTATTCAGTACCCTTGTAATCCTGGCAAGCTCTTGGTTCCAATTACAATACAAACTCTGAAGAGGACCAGACTTATTTGAGCTTTATTTAGAAAATTTAAATGTATTTATTTTTTCTCATGAAAAAATTAACACTGTAAATTCTTATTTTGAAACAGCTGGAAAATGGTGGGGTAATATATGAATTATCAATGAGATTATTATTCTCAAAGAACTACAAAGTAATTAAAGCTTTAAAACTGTTTAAATTTTATAAAAGAAATGCAACTTCCTAAAAAACATTCAGTGGCAATATTTCTAATTAAAATATTTCTTGCATGCTCTGTTTGGCCTCAATGCCCTCATAATTTTTGAAAACATGAAGCCATAAAAAGTGTTTGCCAAAACTAAACCTGGAATTATTATTACAGAAAAGAAAAAAGGAAAGAAAAACAAATAAAGTTGACTGGGTGACTTTGATTCAGTCACTCTTTCTCAGCTCAATCTATCTCACAGGTTTGTTGTGTAGAAAATAGGAAGAGAAAATAGTATAGACAATCCTCAAAATACAATCATACTGAAATCTGTCCACTTTGGTTGCATGGTCATGACGACTCTTAAGCAAGGTAGCCTCGCTTCATGACCCAATTCCCTGCTCCTCTGATGCTGTCATTAAATGAATCTTCTTTAAGCACAGCATGTGGTACCTCAGGCCTCTTTGTGCAGGCCCAGGCCCTCTCAAGGCCTCCATCCACTCCCAAAACATCATGTGATCCATTTCTCGCCACTTCGATCCCTACAGGCTTTTTAGGTCCATGCAGGACTTTCCCTTCAATCCTTAATGAAATAAAATTTTAATCAAAGTTTAAGAATTTTTTTTAAAAATGAAAATAAATCAATTTTAAAAATTGGACACAAGAGGGAAGTAAAGATTTTAGTTAAAGAGAAAATTAACAGTTAATTAATTAACAATTAACAGTTAATTAACAATTAATTAACTGGGATAGATACTGAAGGGGACTTTTGGAAACACAGAATCAAATTACTATCTTCAATGTCAATAGCAATGTTTGTTTCTATCAATAGTTTGTGCCCAAAAATATTATGGAAGAAATTTCAAGTGAAGAACAAGTTTTACTTGACAAAACAGATATGGATAGAAATGGAGCTACAAATGACCATAATAAAAATGACATGGAAAAGCTTGGTGCACCTGGAGAAGAATACTCGTGTGTGAATGCTGTTTGTTGATTTAAGTTCAGCATTCAACACAATCATTCCTCAGCATTTGGTGAACAAACTGGGCCTATTAAGTTTTCATACTTCTCTATGTAACTGGAGACTTGATTTCCTTATTGATAGACCCCAGTTTGGGCAAGTTGGAAGAAAAGGTTCCAACTCCATCTTCCTTGAGTACAGGTTCCCCATAGGGCTGTGTCTTGAATCCACTACTGTCCACCTTGATGACCCATGACTGCTGTGCCAAATCTGCTACGAATCATATTGTGAAGTATGCGGATGACATGGCAGTGGTGGGACTTATCTAGGACGATAATGTAGATGCTTATAGGGAGGAGGTGAAGGTTCTGGTGGACTGGTGCAATAAAAGTAACCTGGTTCTAAACATTAATAAAACAAAGATTGTTGTAGATTTTAGAAAGAGCCAGCAACATAGTCATACTCCACTCAGTATCAAGGCTGCAGCTGTGGAGGTGGTCAACAGTATTAAGTATCTGGGGATGCAGATAACTAATGATCTGAATTGGTTTCCCCATGTCACCCTTAGTGAAGCATGCAGACCAGCATCTGCATTTCCTGCATTGGATGAGGAGACTACATCTTTTTCTTTCTGACCTGGCCACTTTTTACAGAGGCCCGACTGAGAGTTTTAACAAACTGCATCACTGTTTGGTTTTGTGGCAAGACTGCCTCAGATCCATACAGTTAGTGGTAAGGACAGCTGAGAAGATTATAGGAAGCTCGCTTCCCAATATTGCTTCTAAGAGCTATGTGCTTAGAGCTCAAAGCATTGTTAGAGACCCCACACACCCATTACTCCCCTATGGAAGCAGGTTTCAAACTATTTCTAGCAGGACTACCTGATTCTGCAACAGCTTTGTTCCCATAACATCTGTCTGGTAAACTCACAAGATTCATTTTTCTCGCCATGTACATGTATACATCCAAGCTAGACTGTGTTCTTTCTCTGTGTCATATGATATATGTGGGCATGTGGGTATATGCATATTTATTTATTTATTGATGTTTATGTAGTATAGATTCAAAGTGGTGACACTTTGAGAGATGAATGCAACAAAATTTCATTTTAATATATGCCAATTAGTGTACATTTAAAGTGACAATAAACTTATTCTAAGTCTAAGTCTAATTTTGATATTTAATAATAAAAAGGAAAATAAAAATAATAAACCAAGAGAGTGACCTGGGTAATTTTTTACATTAGATTTACAAAAAAGCTTGTCAAAGCTTTCAAGAATCTTGTGAGAATGGACAAAGAAGAAATGAAATCAAATTTTACAACATTATTTAAATGGACAAAAAAATTAAGATTTCGAACTAAAGGGAAAGAAAATAAAAGTTGGTTTCTTTGATCAAGGTCAAAATAAGATATGTTATTGCTGGTAATCCTTAATGGACTTTTTACTGATGTAAGGACTGAAAAGATTATGGTTTATGAATTTGTTGCAGATAAGAGATGGAATATAGGATGAAGAGATTGTAAACTAAGAGGGGGTGAAAAGTTACAGAAATGTTTATGATGAACATGATGAAGATAGAACACATTATTTCATATATTTTTCTCTATTCTTTTCTTCCCTTTTCCTTTTCCTCTGCACCTTTCACTTTCTTTTTTTTTGTATTAGATTTTAATAATTAAAATCTGATAAATGATAGATAGATAAGATGGATAGAAAATCTGATAGTGTATGAAGAAAGGGACAACAAAAAGGAACCGCCAAGACAAAAACATAGAAAAGCATGGCTTTCAATCAAACTTCCAATAACAGAAACATTTTTCATTTTAAGTATTTGATTTCACATCCTTTTAACACACAAATATCTTTCTTTGTAAAATTGATTATAATATGGAAAATTCCCTCCCTCAAAGAATTCCCAGGATTGGAAATGGTACTTTACCTGGAAGTCTTGAATTAGCCCATAAGAACATTTTGTTGTTTCACAGGAAGAGAAATCAAAATTTAGTCTACAAGCTGCTGATGTACAGTTTGTCAGCTCATTAACAATTGTATCATTAAGCTTCCCAGTAGCATCCCGAACAACACAGGAACCTAGAAAAGTAGATAAAAGAAGAGATTACTTACCAAACAGTAATGCACATTGCATTACATCTAACTTAACCCATTCCTATAAAAAGGTCATTTAGATGTTGTTATTTTCATAAATATATCAACAGCTACTCCTCCCTAGGATGGCTGCTGCCCGGGAGGGAATTTTTTCTCCCCTGCTGATAATCTGCTATTTTTGTTGCCAAAGCTGCTTCTTTGGCAATATTGCTTCCGGGATTTCAGTGGAGGCACCTAGGAATGATCCAAGATAACTTTTGAACAGCTGCGGACCCACATGGGAGGAGGAATCCAACACCCTGTAAGAGCAGCCAGAAAGTAATTGGTCTATTCTCCATCTCTTCCTATCAGCAGAAAGTTCTTGTAAGCAAGCCTGGGCTTTAATTTCATTTTTCCACATTTTGTTTTGTTCTTTATCTTTAAAGGTTAAATTGGCATCTGTGGTTTTTTTTATCCTGTTTTTCTTCTTTGATCTATGTAGCTGTTCTCTTTAACTTCATTAACTTCTCGGAATGAGATATCCAGAAAATACCTTCCCTGTTCTTTTGTCTTTTCCCTGTTCTGTTTATCTACATTGACCAACAACATATTGGATTACAGAGGGAAGGAAGCTGACACTGGGACAAAAAACATCTGCTTGGCAACATGTAATCTTTAGGTGAGTTTTTCTGAAATGTTTGATGAACTCATAAAGAGCATAGAAGACATTCAGATGAAACTGAATATCAGTAAAACAAATCCACCAAAGGAATGTGACCATAGCAATAGATTCATTGGGAAGAAATATGGAGTCAGAAATAACAGAGTCTGTGGAAAACATTAAGAGGCAAAAAGGGTGTAATTTCAAAGCAGTAGATTGGTTGAGAAGAAAAATGGACACAGAAATAAGTGTCAACTTTATATATCTTCCCCAACTCCAAGTCTGTACTTCTATATAGAGTAGATAACTGTCTAGGTGGGTAAGTTGTAAATTGCTTTTTAGTGGATTGAAGAAAATGTGAATCTATCACATTTAACTAGGGAACAATTTCATCTGGATTTGGAGATTGGATTTATTGCATTCAATCAAAAAAAAACAACCCATTGATGAGAGATAGTATTAAAAAAACAATTGTGGATATTTGCTCCAGGATTAACCAGGATTTATTTTGGGGATGTTTTGGGAAAGTTAAGAAACTATGGTAGACAGAGGGTTTTGGAATTTTAATCTTGGTTTTTTGTATTACTACTGTTCTTCTGTTAACTATTTTGTTTTTAATATTGTATATTTAATACATTTACAGACATTTCTAAACTTTTGTTTTTATTTTGTCATCTTCCATTTTTACTTTGTCATTTACTGAGCATAGACTAATGAGAAAAAACATAAATTTCAATAACTGTAATCAGGCTGAAGCATATCAAAATTGACAAAAGTGAATGAGTTCTGAATACTTTCTGAATGCTCTATAGATGACAGGTTAACAGTTTGTAAATAGATTTAGTCTGTTAGTAATTTAAAATTCTTTGGACCTTTTTTACAAGGGGTGGGAAACTAATATTGTTGTAATTTAACTAGGGAAGACAATATGTGTACAAGAAGTCCTTGACTTATGACCACAATTGAGCCCTAAATTTTGTTGCTAAGTTACACAGCTCACAGTGAGGACAGCAGTCCCTAACCCAGTCCCAACTGTATTACACTTTGTGACCTTGTTGCACAATGCACAATGCAATGGCCCTACAAGTCTATCATGCTATGTTGACATGAAGTTATTTTTCATTCAGAAATCTGACAGCCCATAGGTAAAAACTATTCTTCAGCCTATTGGCGCAGCTAGCTATGCTTCTATATCTCCTACCCGATGGTAGGAGAATGAAGAAGTTCTGACCGGAGTGCAAGTCGTCCCTGAGAATTATCCTCACCCTTCTAGGGCAGCGAGCACTAGCAATGTCATGTAGTGGTATCAGGGGCGCACAATGTTTTGTGCTGTGCTCACCACCCTCTGTAATGTCTTTCTATCCACGGCCGTCAAGCCAGCATACCTCAAGTGAATGTGGCTTCCCCATTGACTTTGCTTGTCAATAGATCACAAAAGGGGATCATATGACCACTGTTATAAATATGAACCAGTTGCCAAGCATCTGAATTTTGATCACGTGACCATGAGAATGCCGCAATGATCATAGTAGTCATAGCTTAAAGTGGATGTGCTCATTTTTCTCAGATATAAGGTATTTATAAAATATGCTGGAAAACATCCAGAATGGCATGTTTTACAGGAAAATGTGAATGTTTTGAACATATCTATTTCAGTTCGCTGGAATTTGGAAGTGGTGTTTGTTTGGGTTATATTTCCTGCTTCCAAATGACAGAAAACCATACTTAAGTTGTGGTTGAAAGCACCTTGAACAAACTTTCAATTCAACATATGGTTCCTGGGATGTTCCTAGGTTATTCCTTGATTTAACAAGACAGGTTTAGAACATATAAGAATGCTACTAAACTAACTTATTCCACTGAATTTGTATCCAAAAACAGGTAGTCCTTGACTTCTGACCACAACTGAGCCCAGCATTTCTGTTGCTTAGTGAGGCATTTGTTAGGTGAATTTTGCCCCATTTGATGACCTTTTTTGACACAGTTGTTGAGTCACTGTAGTTGTTAAATTATTAACATGGTTGTTAAGTGAATCTGGCTTCCTCACTGACTTTCCTTGTCAGAAGATCGCAAAAGGTGGTCACATGATCCTGGGACATTGCAATTGCCTTAAATATGACTCAGTTGCTAATTGTCTGTATTTTGATCATGTGACCATGGAGATGCTGCAATGGTCATAAGTGTGAAAAACAGTGACAAGTCATTTTTTCAGTGCTGTTGTAACTTTGAACAAACACTAAATGTCAAGGACTTCCTCCAGCAATTCAATAGTGTAAGCTATTTGGCCACATATATAGTTACGTTACTTAAGGCTAGGTCACACTGGCCGACGCGAATGCCAAAACTATTGCAAAAAAGACACAGCGAGATGCAGCCAAAATCTTTCGGGAGGTGAGTCTATCCGTTTTATCGCTCTCAAAAGGGCCCCCCAATTTTGCATAAAACAGAAGGACAACAACCAGAAAGACAACGGACGTGGGTAGTACGCTACGAGGATGGTAAGCAGATGTTCGGTAGGAACCTAACGGATGAAGCGGATGACACATCGAAGGGCTTCTGCGGGAGGAATAGCGAAGCAGACGCGTAGTGGAAGGAAGCGAGATGCGTAGCCGGCATGCAAAGCGGGTCACTGCGCGCATGCAGGCGAGGGATTAATTGTGTCAGCTCCAGCGGCCCTTATTCATCAACAAACAATTTATTCATTGCATCAACACATTTACAAAAATAAAACAACAAGCTTTTAATTAATGCCCTTATTCATTGTAGGGCCACTCATGGCACAATCTCATCAGTGTAAGCGAGACGGGCTCAAGGTAAGCGATCCATTAAGCATGCTACCATTCCTTCTTTGCCCACTCACTGCTCTCAGCTGGGAGTTCCACCAGTTTTCAGGAGTTGCCCTGCTTCTTCCCTTCACGTGAAGCTCTTTGGGGCCTTTGTACATCCCACTAGTGTCTATCAGCGTTCTCCTTGCCTCCATTCACCAGACTCCATGTCCCGCATTCCCCTTGCTGTGATGGTCCACAAACCTGTTTCTTCCCACTGGTTGGCTAGCGGGTGCGCATGAAGCATTGTGCAGGATTCCGCAAAGCTTCCATGATGCTCGCTCCACAGTCCCTGGTGATGGCTGCATTTGCGTGCGGAGAAGTTACCTGAAAACTGTTGGCCAGATGCCAACAGTCTGGATCTGGAAAACCCACGATGAGGTTGCATTCCAAGCCCATCCTTGAGCGTCACTGGCGTTGTATATCTCGCTATCGGAAGCTGAACCCGGTTGCCTGAAGCATTCAATGTAGCATGAACGTGTATCAGCCATCAACCATGGCAAAAGAGGATGATACTGAACAAACCCTTGTAGTATATGTGATAGAGGACGCTGAAGTGGCTGGAGCTTTGCAGCGCCCTGCCACCATGCTTCCCATCTTATGGCTCCAACGCGTGTGGGGAAAGTTCCACCTCTGATACCACTGCTTCTGCAAGTTTCCTCCAGCCTTTTCCCGAGTGTGGGCACGTGGAGGAGCTCCTCCACGTATCCTTTGATGATGGCCTGCACCCACTTCTCTGAACCAACTTTGCTGATTGTGTTTGGTGGTGGCCACCTCCCCAGCAACTGCATGTTCTGTAATGTGGTTCCAGAGCCATGTTTTGGCGCAGAGTCAGTGCCATCTTCAGGTCCAGGGTTCCAGGGTCCAGGGTCCAGCCTGGGACAAGAAGTTGGTGCTCGGCTTGTCAAAAAACCTGGGTCTCAGACAGCTCAACAAGTTTGTCAAAACATATGGCTAGTGCAACTTCATGAATGCTGTAATGCACGAGTGTCTTCATTCTCTCAGCTCCACCAATCAGCTTGGTCATAAGAGTCCACCACTCCACTCTTCTTCCCCATCCATCTTCGGACCCACACAGCTCTTGACGATCTCCTTCTTCTGCCTTGCATAGAAAAGCGTGAAAGCTCCTGAAGAGGGCTTTGGTTTCTGGGATTGCAATGATGGCAGCTACCATAAGGATGGTGATGCATCCATGGTGGAGCATCAATGGATGAATGTGAAGAAGCGAACGGAGCAACGGTGACAGAGGTCTGTCACCACGGCCCTGCTGACCTGTGATAGTAGATCCAGGTGATTTGCCTCCCCCTTTTTATTAGGAAATGACGGTTTTCCCGCGAAGGGTCGCTTCCACATACTCTTAGGCATATTCCAGACATCCTAAATTTCCGAGATACGTTCCCATATACGAACGTTTTTGTCCATTTTAATGCTTTATATATGAGATGCATCCGCCTTACATCCTTTCTATTCCGTGCTACTAAACGCTGTTGGGATGTTCCGTGTAACCTTGAGCTTTCCTCCCTCTTTCCGGCTTTCAGCTGACAAGCGGATGGTAGTGAGCGCGGATTGTCCAGAGATGGCTGACGAGGATACAGCAGATGTATTTTAACGAATGACAACGGACATGGAACGTCTTGCGTTGCCCGTGATATGTCACGGATATAGAAATTCCGTAACCTGGTGGAAAGTTCATGAGCGCTCAAAAAAGTTTTTGTGCCAGATCAAAAACTTTTGACCGAATGAAATAGCCCATAGACGGATGTTTGACGGATAGAGCGTATGAACATGTAGCAATGATTACAACAACGAATGCATCGCGCATTTTTCCAATGCGGACCAATGGATGGCAAGCTTTTTTGTCCGTTTTACATCCTCTTTGCATCCGTTGGTGCAGTGGGACATGGGCTTTAGGCAAGGAAATATAAGTTATGTTGCTTAGAATTAGCTTATGATGATGTACAGATTCTTTTGCAGGAACAACAAATGACATCTGGGAGTAAAAAATTCCAAACATCTGATAGCCAAAGGTAGAACAGGAAAAGAAAAACAATAGCCCATTACATACACATTTAGCTTTTTGAAAATCCCAAATTTGTAAATTATGTTTTTTCCTCATTATTTTATTCAATAAATTTCTATGCTGCACATCTCACTGATAAAATAACTTTGGGCATCTCAGGATATGATACAGTTAAAAAGCTCTAAAAAGCAATTAAAATTAGCAAATTGAACAGAGAAGCTAAAAAACAAGATGATGGATGGTTTGGGGTAAGAATCTTCTCTAGTCCATCAGCCATCCCCTATATAACAGGCCCATCAGATTTCCATGCCAAAAAGCACAGTCATATTTTTAGGCTCTTCCTAAAGGCCAGAAATGTGGGAGTGGATCTCACCTCTGAAGGGAGAATATTCCAGACAATATTCTTTGGCCACCAGGACCCGAAGTAGGCATTTTCCATTGGAAAAGTGGGATGGGTTAGTTCCATCAGGGTGAGATGATACCCTGGACCATGATGCTATGAAGGGTTTAAAGGTGATAACCAACACCTTGAGTTGGACCTAGAAGCAAACTGGCAGCTATTTTTGCTTATGTGACAGTGGTATCACATGCACCACATTAGGGTCTCCAGAACTACCCTGTGATGACCCGGGGCATGGCACAAAGGCAACAGAGTCAGATAATCAATAAAAGTCCCTTTATTATCTCCAACTTTCCCCCCAATGTCCAGGTTACATTCTGGATGGAAAAAAAAAACTCTCCCAGGAACAACCTTTGACTGCAGAAAATTTGATCCAAAACAGGGTAAACACAAACTATAACTATAAAAGTCCAAACAAGCCAAACTGAAGTAATTAGTTTGGCAGGGCAGGAGTAAGAATTTCAGACTTGAAAGCATCACAAAACTCACACAGTTGGGAAGACGCCAGGAACACAGATAAACCATGACAATACAAGATAAAATCATGTTTGCTCCCAACAGCTTGCCACATGCAGCTTGCCTCTTTTATAAACTGTGTTCCCAGCTGCAGCTAATGAAAGGTATTAGGGCCCTTTTCTCCCCTGTAAGCCACACAACCCATGTTGCTCTCTTTTCCATTCCTCCCTGTGTGCCCTAGGATGAAGAGGGGGTGGGCCTGGGTCTTTCTCTGAATTGCCTCTCCCTTGTTCTACCTCTCTCCTGCTCTGCCCAGCTGGACTTTGCCCTTCCCCAGTTTCCTCCACAGCCAATGGAGCCACACTCCCACTCCCTGTCAGCTTTTCGACTTCCTCCTTGGGTTCAGACTCCGACAGGGGCATGACATATCTATGCTGCTGTATTCAGTATCAGTTGTAGCTTCCAAATACTCTTCAAGGGTGGCCCCATGTAAACCATAGTGCAATAACCCAACTGGAGGGTGACCAGGGCATGAGTGTCTACGTGCAGTAATTAAAAACTATTTACAAACTAGGATTCTCTATTCTTTAAACTGAGAGTGCATCTCCGAGACCGGGTGTTGGCAATCTGCGAATCCAGAGCCACATGTGGCTCTTTGGGCCCTCTGCTGCAACTCCCTGTCACATCGCTGGGTGGCCCTGCCTCTTGCCCTCCCGGTCACTCCTCGCCTGGCCTGAGAAGGGTGACAGTGGGGGATGGAGAAGCTGTTTCTCTGGTACCTCACTCTTGCTGGAGCTTCTTCCGGCCCTTGTTGATGCTGGGCATGCCTTGGTTGCTTGGAGAGATGAGCAACCTGCTCTCTGCCCTGAGATACTGGCACAACCCAGCCACGACCAATGTCAGCCTTCCTAATACAACAGCTGGTGGAGTAGGAATGGGATCTTGGAGAATGGGACGACAGAAAGGAGGATGGGCCCATAGCACCCAGCTGTGGCTTTAAGAAGCTTAGGGCAGCAGAAAAAGGGGGCTGGCCCTGCCAAACCTCATGCCCACCCTGGGAGTCAGGCTCAGAGAAAGTAAGAATGCCCTCACCAAAGATGCTTGTCAGCCGGTCAACCTGCCCACCCCGTATGTCTTTGCTGTGCTTTGGCGAGCCCGGGTGCTCGATTGAGGATTACCTGCTCATGCGTGTCCTGCAACCCCGCCACAGCTGGCCAGAAGATCACAAGAGGAGGAGGAGGATCACTGGAGCCTTAATGCAGGAGTGAAGTGGCACTGTACTTGCCTTTGCACCACCACATTTGTGCTCTAGGCACCTTTGCCTCCTGTTGCTTCAGGCTGAAGCTCACGCCCTCCACACTCAGCTGAAGAGCTGCGGGTGGGGGACACAGCAAGGTAATGGCCAGAGCCTTCCTGCAGAGGAGCGGAGTGGCCCTGTACTTGCTTTCGTGTCACATTTGCACTCAGGTAGCCATTGTCTCCTGTCACTTGGGCTCACAGCTGTAAGCCACGTCCTGTTGCTAGGAGCGAATGAGTCAGGGTCACATTGTCGCTCCACATCCAGGAGGAGGAGGAGACTCTATCTACCCCATTGTGAAGCGCGCTAAAGTTCACTGTGCTGCACAAGGCACTGCGAGAGTGCCTCATGGTCTGCCTGATGGCTCATATCAGAATTGGGGGGAGAGGGAAAAACACACACAGAGATACAGAGAGGGGGAGAGCAGGGAAGAGAGAGACACACACACAGGGGGGAGATAGAGAGACAGAGAGGGAGATGCAGAGAGAGAGAGGGAAAGAGTGGTGAGATAGAGAAGGAGACATACACAAAGAATACACAGAGAGGGAGAGCTAGAGGGAGAGAGGAGAGAAAGACACAGATACAGAGGGGGGGAAGAGAGAAATGTCAAAAGGGGCTTGTGGCTCATGTTCTCTACCCTAATGACCAGCTGGGTGGGCGTAGTTGGGGGGGTGGTCATGTAACTGAGTGGGAGTGACTGATGTCAAGTTGACCACACCCACCCCATGTTTTGTGGCTCCCAGTGTTATTCTTTTCTGTGGGAAATGGGTCCAAATGGCTCTTTGAGTGATTAAGGTTGCAGATCCCTGTCCTAGATGTCTGTTAAAACTATGGGAGCTGTATCCCAATCATCAGAAGAGTTTCCAATGTAGTAAAACTATTTTTAGACAACCAAAATTTTAAACAACTAATTTACCTGCAGTTTGGGTTTTCTTGTTCTTTTTAATCTCCTTTAAAAGTATATACAATATTTATAGTATCATTCTTGCCTTACCTTTTTCTGACTATATAGAGATAATATAAATACTTGGTAATATCAAGTAGACTACAACATAGAAGGCTGGTCTAAGATGGTGCATACAGATAGATTGCATATAGATAAGATATAGATAGATTTTGTATTTGGTAAATTATAAGATGATTGTCTCTATATGAAGCATAAACAATAATTCAAATAGTAAAAACCAATCTGGAAAAATTATGCACACACATCAAGAAACTTCCAACCATTTAGAAGTGAAAATTGCTTACCTACTGATACTGCTAATCCCATGTAAACTACTGTAGTGATTAAGATGGCTAGCAGTGTCCCTTTAGGTATGGCTGATTGAGGATCCTGGAAAAAATGGAATTTATGAACCACAAGAACACTCCAAGAATTGAATAACGACAAAATAACTGAACATCACTCACCGCAAGATCACCTGAGATATTTGCACCAGCTAAAATGCCTGTTGCAGCTGGGAAAAATATAGCAAATACTGAAAAGAAAGTTGTATCGTCTCTGAAATCTGGTCCAAAGTTTTCTGAAAATATTTCAGCTATTAAATAAGAATGATAAAAAAGAATTATTTTAATGTTCTGTTGTCCAATAAACTCTGTGTTTATTTTTCCACTGAAGAAACGACAATGAAACTTTAAAAAATTATGTAATCTTAAAAAAACAAACTGTAAGGTGGACCTTTAAAAATGTGCTTTTTTATCAAATACAATCTTTCACCAAATCAGTGTATCCTTCAACTACCTGTAATTTTTCTCCCATTATTAACAAGCACATATTAATTTAATCATTTTCAGATTCACAAGAATTCATGTAGGATTACAGTAGACATATTGATTAGAAACAGCTACAGGTAGTCCTCATTTCTTTTTTATATATATATAGGTTATATCCATACAATTCACCTTTCATTTAACGGCATGTCGTCTGGATACAAATAACTTGTGCAATAACAGATTTTACAACCATATTCATTACTTTGATATTAATTCTCTATTCTTATCTTATTGATATACATATTTCTATTACTATAACCTATTCTTAACATGTTTAATTCTATTAACATATTTTCTATATTTCACTAGTCCGTTAACTATTTCTAGCTTTCACATTTTTTTTTCTAGCCATCAATAAAATAGTTCCCATATCCAGTAGTATTCAGTTTGCTCCCTCTCTTTAAATGTAAGTGTTAATCTATTCATTTCTGCACATTCTAATATTTTTCTGATCACATTTTCATCAGTAGGAATTTTTTCACTTTTACTATTTTGAGCAAATACAATTCTAGCTGCAGTTAATACGTGAGTAATTAAATATACGTTCTCTTTACTATAAATTTCAAGTAAGATCTCCAACAGGAATATTTCAGGTTTTAAATCAATATGCTGTTGTATCATATTTTCCAACCACGCATGTATTTTTGTCCAGTATTTTTTGGTTTCTACACATGTCCACCACATATGATAATACAACCCAAGTATTGGTAGGACTTCCAACATTTAGCTGATTTATCTTTAAACATCCTTGCCAACCTCACCGGTGCCAAGTGCTATCTGTGAATCATCTTATACAAGTTTTCTTTATATGCAGTTGACATTGTTAACTTAAAAGTTTCTATCCCACAATTCCTGCCATTTATCTAATTCTATGGTATAGCCAATTTTTTTTGCCCATGCTTTCACTGTCTCCTTCAATTGTTCCTCTTCTAATTTAATGCCCAACAGATAGCTATACAATTTTATCAATCTTCTTTCTATTTCTGTTAGTATCTTATCAATTCTGTCAATCATCTATAAAAACCATATAGTTTTGCATCTTTTTCATATCTAAATTGTATTTGCATTGTATGTGTGAATGCCAAAACTACTTTGATCCCTTGCTCCCCCGATTCTTGTTTAGTTTTGAACTCACCCTTTTCATTCAAAATATCGTTGTACCTAACAACATTTCCCATATTAAAAACATATTTGGATGAATAAGTGCTTCTATTGTTGAAAGCCAAACAGGTATTTTCAAATAGTGCTGTTCCCTAATTTTCTCCCATACTCGCAGTAAAGCATTTCTTATACAGTGTCTTTGAAAGTAACCATGTATCTTATTTTTCCCATAACATAAAAAGACATCTCAACCCAATTGCAAATCATGTCCTCCAGGTTCAATAATCTTGTGTTCCTCAGTACAATCCATTCTTTCATCCATGTTAATACCCCAGCCAGATAATATAATTCCCAGTTTGGCAGTCCAAAATCTCCCCTTGTTCTTTTACCCTGTAGCATTTTTAATTGCTCTTTTCCCTTGCCATATAAATTTTTAATATTATTTTATTCAGATCCTTAAAATATTTTTTCCAGTTTAATCTGGACTGTTTGAAACAGATACAATAATCTCGGCAGTATATTCATTTTAATTATGGCTATTCTTGTTAACGATCATTGCAAACCTTTCCATTCCAAGTCTATCTTAATTTGTTGGAACAATTTATAATTATCTTCTTCAATAGTTACACATTTGCTGTTAATTATTTATTTTCTTGGTAATCTGAATATCTAATCTCTTCATTAAATCCTTTTTTTGCTTATCTGTGATATTCTTCATCAAAATCTTGGTTTTTTTTCTGTTTATTTTCAATCCTGTCACATCTTCATTGTCTTCTATTTTTTCCATTAATTTCAACCCTGTTTCTTGTGGATCTTTTAAAATAAAAACTACATCAACTGCAAATGCCTGTAACTTGTATTCTTCCTTTTAATTCCCATACTTTTTATCTTCCTATCTTGTCTAATGTTTCTTGTACCCTTCTTAATACAAATCTTTTCAGTCATATTTCCATTTACCATCACTTTTGCGGCATGTTTATGATATATTGCCTTGATCATTTTAATAAATCGGCCCCCAAAGTCCATCTGCGTTTTAACTATGCCAACACGAACTGCCAGTTCACATTGTCAAATGCCTTCTTTTTCCCCCATCTTGCAGAACAAGATAGGATTGTAAGAGAACAAGCTATTTGCTCTTGTACACACTGAAAGCAATGTGATTGTTCTGAAAGCAGGAAAGGATCAGGCAAAGGAGAGATTATTTACAGAAATTACTTGCTTTTTTGTCTTACCTTTGTAACCAAAAAATCCTTGAGGCTTCTTGTTCTCAAATGGAATAAATGTTCCTATGATGAAGTCAACAATAGCTACTAGTAATATCACCAGCAGAACAATCTGTGCCTATAATTTCCAAGTGGTTAATATCAACTGATTAATATATTTATATAAAACATTTCTCCAAATTAAATCCAACACTAGATATATCAGTCTATTAGTTAAGTGACATATACATGATAAAGGTTTGGGATTTCTATTTTTAATTAATGCCATCTGTTTATTAAAAATAATCTTTCATATTGAATAAATTTAAAAGCATAGTTCACCCATTTCTATTACCTGTTATAACCTAATTACTCACAGGTGTCAAAAACCTATCTCAGAAACAGGTATTAACAACAGAAACAAAAGGTTAAATTCAATAGTCTGAAATTGGAGGATAGTACCAGTATTATTACTGTTTGGATCACTATTTTACCACTTTATTATTTCTTCACTGTATGTAGGTATATGTATTACAAATATGTAGTCTTTTTCTTAGATTTTCGGGGGGGGCAGTTGCTCAGATCACTTTGATTAAGTAGGCAGTCAAATGAATGTTATACAGTTCTTTAGATATGTCAACCTTTCTTCAATTGAGACACAGAAAAGCTTGTGCTTGAAAGTGTTTTGTAACAGATATAATTCACCTAGAAGATAATAATTCATCTATTTGATAAAAGCAACTTAAGCGTATTAATTCTTTGAAGTAAATCATATTAAGATCTTAAGTATTTAAAACTATGATTGTATCTTTTTAGATTTATAGAATGCAAATAATATATCCTATATGAAATATATCTTATTAGGATCTGTTTGGGTCATGGCATTATTTTAAATCTAAAAAAATACTACCTTGTTTTAACTGCCTCCTTCTAAAATTATATATATAAATTTTATACACACACACACAAACCTTCCATAGAATTATAAATTTTCTTTTGGGGGGCACAGAACTGTCACAAATCTTAATGCTTGTTTGAATTATTTATTAACAACAAAACTCTGATACTATGCTCTAGGATTGCAACAGTCCCAATTTGAAGAATCCTTCCCTCCCATTACCCTAATGGAAAAATTATGTTAACAGAAAATGTGAATAATCTCTATATTGTAACTATATGATAAAGTTATTGCAAGAATGTTCTTTGCTAGATGTCTGAATATTTGTTCTGTTTTTGTAACATATGTATATTGTTTTGCACATTTTTCATAAATTACTTTACACTTTTATATCTTTTTAAAAATCATAGTTACTTACTTTAGCTTCCCATTCCATTCCTGCTAACGAGATGCCTAATAAAACAACAATTGTAATTGTTCCTATAATTCTGATATCATTACTTGGATCCAGCATAAGTAATTCATACTGCTACAAAAAAATTGAGATAATTGTAATAGTTAATATTGCAACAAGCCAAAATCATATTTTAACAAATACAAAGTTTAGGAAGAATATTTGAAAGCAGAACTTCATTTTAGTTTGTCACAAAGAATAATTAGATCAAGAAGATCCTGATTGTACAAATGTTGACATTTTGCTCTATTTTATAAGGAATATCTCTAACAGAGATTAAACTCTTCTAACTGTAATGTTTTTAACTGATTACTAAGTTTTAAAAAAAATCAAATTGTGATTTAGAAATACATGAAAAGTATGTTTGCTCCCTATTATCATGTTGCCTTAATTTCCCTTTAGGTTGGTCATCAATGAAATATAACTTGCCTCTTCAAATTTTTTTCAAGTTCTGGTTTGGAAGGAAAGTACACTATATAGAGCACAAACTATAGTCACCAATAATTAATAAATAGATGTTAAACAATCTTCATATCATGAAATCCCACATTATGATTATTGCTAGAGTTGCACCAAACCTTAAAAGGGATACTTTGCAAACTCCTGGGCTTTGTATAGGTTATTTCTATTGGAACTGTATTTTGATCTACCACAGACCTCAGGCTTTCCAGTAAGCATAATTAAATGATGCATTTGATCTTGGGCAGCCAATATTTGTCCACTGCATTACCGTAATACCACCATTAAATCCAAGCTGTCTCACATCTCCCTAAAAAGTTTTTATAAACTATTCCAAAGTAGAATTATCCTGAGGAAAACTTGTTCAGACTATGAAACATAAAGATAACAAACAGAATACTAGAAGTCATTAGCTTACCTTAAGTAGGTCAACAACAGTCTCTGCAAAACCAACTACATACATGGCTACGGCAACAGCATTAGCAAATGCAAAGATCAAGCCTATAGCACCACCAAATTCTGGACCCAAGCTTCTGGAAATGAGATAATATGCACCTCCTAAAAAAAGAAGAGAAAGTGTAAGATGTTAAGTTATGATACAGATTATATCTTTATACACAGAATTTATGTTTATGTCCTACAAGCACTGATTTCCCCCTTTTTTCTATTTGAGGTCAATTCTGATTTTCATGTACAGTCTTAAGAAGTATAGAATTAATATCACTGTAGTGCCACGTAATCAAGTGAGCTCCCGTTACTTGTCCCAGCTTCTGCCAACCTAGCAGTTCGAAAGTATGTAAAAATGCAAGTAAAAAAATAGGGACCACTTTGGTGGGAAAATAACAGCATTCCATGCGCCTTCAGCGTTTAGTCATGCTGGCCACATGACCATGGAGATGTCTTCAGACAGCGCTGGCTCTTCGGCTTTGTAACAGAGATGAGCACTGCCCCCTAGAGCCGGAAACGACTAGCACGTATATGTGAGGGGAATCTTTACCTTTATGATTCACTTGTAAGAAAATGTTTGCATTGGTTTAGTACTGAAGTAAACAACACCTAACAAGACAGCTGTCTTACTGACAGAAAGATACTATAGATAGACAGAAGGATAGAAAGAATTACAGGTACTAACTGTATGGAAAAAGATCAAGGGATAAAGCAGTGATGTATTTTCTAGAACATTCCTTACAACCAAAGAACTATAAAACTGCATGCAAGTAACTGTTCTGCTTGTTAAGCAAAACATTCACAATGAATAGAGGATTTTTATAACAAGTCACCAAAAACATGGTTTTTTAAACCAACTGACACTGACAAGCTACTTTAATATTTTGTTATTGCTGTTGCAGGTAGTATCAAATTGCTATTTGGTTGCACATCAATCATATATTTCATGGTCTTGAAACATTTCTTTAAATTATACGAAAAATACTTCCATCAGGGAATTTACATACATAAGTTATTATAGATAAATGTAGGGTTAAAAATCATTTATAGCAGCTACATTTGAAGACTATTAATCATGTATTACCTCCTCTCACAAAACCATTGGTAGCTATTGCTGATGTAGACAAGCCAGTGATAGTAGTTACAACAGTGGCCATTGCAATAACCAAGAGAGCAAGTCCTGTAAGGAAAACAGAATTGTTATGATTTCTAAGAACTATATATTTCCTAAAACAAATGCACATTATTTAACAAAAAGTACTGATTCAACGAAATATGGAAAATATGTAATGCAATTCTGAATAATAGCAATGTCAATTATCCAAATTACCTTAGAACAGTGGTTCCCAAAGTGGGTGGTACCGCCCCCTGGGGGCGGTGGGATACCTTGGGGGGTGCTGAGAGGCAAGGGGGCTGGCAGAGGTGCGCTAAGAGGGGGTGCTGGAGGTAAGCGGCAGGACAGGGGTGAGAAAAAATTCAGGGGTGAGAAAAGATCATTCCATTGACTTGCACGCTCTGGTGCAAGGAACTCAATGGGGTGATCCTGCGGGGCCTTGCCCCAAACGCAGCATTGGGAAAGGAGAGCAAAGCCACAGTGGCTTTGAATTGCATTGAGCCCCTTGCACCTCCCCAAGCAAGTCCGAACGGAGCGGTGCATGAAGTCAATGGGGTGAGCCTGAGAGAGGGAAAGAGAGAGGAAGAGGGAGAGAGAGAGAGAGAGAGAGAAGGAGAGAAGGAAGAAGAGAAAGGGGAAAGAAAGAAAAAGGGACAAAGAAGGGGGGATGGAAGGAAGGGACGAAAAAGAAATAAAGGAGGGAGGGGAGGAAAAAGATAATGAGCTATCTATTCTAGTCCAATCAAACCTGCTCCAGCAGGGTTAGAAGTGTGTGTGTGTGTGTGTGTGTTCTCCTTGTAATATTTACCAATACATTTTGGTTTTGCCTTCTTCAAAATTGGCACTGTAATACATTGGGAAAAGTAATTTTTAGGGTGGAGGTCTGGTCCAATGGATCCTGTTTAATGCCTCAACAAAATGTGAGAGCTTCCTGATAGTCTTGGCCATGGTTCGTCCACAACCTTTAATTAATAGAAGCCAAAGATGTTTCAATGTGCTGGCAAAGATGTGAATGTTTCAATGTGGAAAAGGATCTCTAAGTTTCCATCCCCCCTTTCTTTGACATTTCAATCTGATGCCATCAGGTCTCTCATCTCCCTCTCTCCCCCTCCCCCTCCATTCCTCCCTTTCTTTGTCCCTTTTTCTTTCTTTCCCTTCTCCTTCTTTTCTCCTTCTCTCTTTTTTCTCTTCTCTCTTTCCCCTCTGCCAGGCTCACCCCATTGATTTGGTGCACAGCTCCGCTTGGACTTGCTTGGGCAGGTCCCTCCAGTGCAGCGGGCTCAATGGGGTGGTCCTGCAGGGCCGGCCACTAGAACGCGGCATGTGGCACGTTTGAAAAGTAGAGCAAAGCCAGAAGTCGGTAATTTTTGCTGCAAAGAATCACAACAAAAGCTTCTGGTTTGTGCCCAGAAAGGGACATACATGTCAATGCAATTCAGCAACATAAAAATAAAGAAATACAAATAAAAACAAAACAAGAATCAGCAAAGCATCTCTGATTAGATTCTAGTAGTGAATAAAATCTAATCAGAGATGCTTTGCCGATTCTAATCCAATGACCTGCTCCAGCAGGATTGGAAGGGAGTATGTGTATATGTGTGTGCATGGCTGTCAAAACTCCAAAACAGGTCAAGTAGTTCTGGGGAAGCCAGTCATAAATTAGAACACTTGCTAAGCAACTGGCCATTAAGTGAGGACCACTTTATTTGGTTTGCCAGTCACCAAACCACGCCTGCCCAGTCATGTGACCAGCAAGCCATGCATAAGTCACGTGACCAGCAAGCCACACCCACCCAGTCATGTGACCAGCAAGCCACACCCTCAAATTAGGCCACACCCACAGAGATTTGAATTCTGCCCCTGGGTGGGGGGCATTGAGGATGAGTTTGTAGCACCAAGTGAACGGTGGACTGAAAAAGTTTGGGAACCACTGCCTTAGAAGATAATCTCTATTTACAAGAACCTTTCGTACTAGATGATAACTTTAGGTCAACAATCTACTGTCAAGTTTAAAAGCTAAAGGATTTGACAGAATATTTACAAACATGTGGCAAAGTAACAAAATAATGATTCTATCCTATAACAGTAAATCTAGAGAAAGACACGTGGCCAAGTGATTGGAATAGATCAGCTTAATGCAAATACCAAAGAAAGAAGACTGTTGCATCATATCTTTAATTTCATTATTAGCAAAATAATTCTTAGGATCATCCAAAACTGAACAGAATACTATGTTCAAGCTAGTTTTAAAAGCAAGAGACAATATTGTTCTCTGGAGAGTTGAGAAAGCCAAAGAATACCAAAAAGAATTCACTATATACTTCATTGATTACAGGAAGGACTGCAATTCTGTCAAGCTGTGATATGTCTTTTATAAATGGCATTCTCAGATTATTTTCAAATGCAAATGCCACACAGAATAGGAGTTCAGATAAAAGTCCCGGCAAAGCAGATCAGGTCAGCAAAGACTGAATTTTTTGTCTTATTTATTCAGTCTATGTATCAAATATATACTGAAAGAAGCTTGATCAGAAGATTATGAATGTAATTTAAATGTGAAAAAATTATCATCAAACTGGGTTGTGTTGGTGACATTACTCTCAAAGCTGAAAGTACAAATCACAAGAGAGCTTTACTGTAGTAATCAAAGTCAAAGACTTTGTGAGAAGTCTTCAGTGAGAATTGGGAGAATAATTAAAAATAAAGAAAACCAAACTAGTAAAAACAGATACAGTAACCCAGCCTTAAACTTAAATACATTTAAGTGATGTATAGCTTCTGCATTTTAGGACTGATTAAATATGCCATGAAAGCAAATGAAACATAGAACAAATCAATCAAGAACTCTGACTTGAGGTTCAAATTATCAGGATCAAATTATCAGATTTTGGACCAGGTCCTCTGAGAAGTCCATCATGCTAGGAAAGGTAGAAGAAAAGGGAAGATGACAATAACGATCAGCAAGGTGACAGGGCTCAAGTTACAGCAGCAATAGATGTGCTGTTGGAAGACCCAAAGATCCAAATCTATTTATCTAGTCAATAAGTGTTAATACCAGGTTGATTAAACATGGTTAACAATCAATTGCAATATATAAAGTAACAAAAGCAGCTTAAATGTCAAATATGGAAACATGTTTAATGATGGGAGTAGAAAAAATATTGCTAGTTCATGGCAAATGAAATACATTCAGCAACTGCTCTACATTCTTTTCAGTGAAGCTTTTGTAGAAACCATATTAATTTTAGTAAGAAAGCTACCAACATAATATTCTGGGAATCAAACAGGTATGCAATGTTTTAATATAGAAACAAACCCCCCAAATGTAAAAGTTCTGCAAAAAATAAACCCATTTGTTTAACCATTCAATTCTTTTTGAGAAATTATGAACATTCAGCAGTAATTCTCAGTAATCTGAGAATTCTCAGATAATAATCAGATAATAATAATCAGAATTACTCAGTAAATCTGAGTATTCAGAGTAATCCTACTCCATAATCCATATTTTGTCACATGTCAAATCACAGGAATTTTAGCAATACCAAAATGTGATGTTTAGAAGTTCTTACCTATGCCAGCGTTTCCTACAATCCAGGATAGTCGAATGAAGAGCATCACACCCCAGATATTCAACATACATCGTACCTATACCATCATCAAAGTAAATAACAGTTATATTAAAATTAGATTTTTGAAGAAATTGTAACAGTTCAAGTTAAATGCTTCTTACAAGAGAACCAAACATCTCAGGCTTTCAAGCAGTTTTTCAAGAAGCAACTTGGAATCCATCTAACTTACATATAGCAAGATAGTTTTGAAAACAAGATTGCATGATGACAATTTTAAAAAGCTAGTTGCATTGAAAGACATTATTATTAACAGCTAGTCAAAGACTATATACAAAAAACAAATGTATTACCTTTCTAGATTCCTAATAGTAAGAAAATATGTTCACCAGCAAAAGACTGATCACTGTTTATAAACCAAAAGTATAGTAATAAAGCAAACATAATATATAATGTCACTCCAAAATCTACATCATTTGTTGTTCTGTGTTCCACCATTTTGAAGCCATTTGCTTTGTATGGCGACAGGAAGAGTGTGAGTATTGAGTTGTATGTAGTTTCTTAATATGTTGAACTGAAAATTGTTTTGTAAAGATACAATACTATCCTTGAAGCCAGCATAAGTGAACGGAAAGCAGAAAATATAAAGACAGAAATTTCAAATTAAATAAATTAGATATTACATATAACTAACCATAATATAGCTTAATAAAATAAACAGCATGTATTTAACTATTAACCATATTTCTCTAGAATATTTCTGTGATAGAATGAGCTAATAAATTATATGGGATATGGTTTTTTTCTGAGTAATCTCTGGATTACAGTAATCCAATCAACAAAAGAAAATGAAAAGACAAGGCTCTTCCATCGTGGTTTGAGCGGAATCTGTGATCGTGTGCAGTTTTGCTCTGAGCTCACTTGTTGGAGGGTCCAATTGGGACCGGAATCACCCTGGAGGGGTGGTGAAGAAAGGGGGAATTGCTTGGAGGGTCGAGGGGAGCTGTATCTCCCCTCCTTGACAGGATAAAGACCTTCCAAAGACAAGTTGCAGCAGTGGTCAAAATGGCCACCAAAAGATGGGAAGCAGTCTGAGAAACTAAGACTGTGCTGGAGAAGTGAAGTTGCGAGCAGAGTGTGAACCAGACTCAACATATGGATATTAAGGTACCCCGGAATTAAGGAATAAAGAACTATTTTGTGAAAGTGTATTGAAGTAGCGACCAGAGAGAGAAAGAAGGAAATTGGAACTTATAAATTTGGCTTTGAATATTGGAAGAATTAATTTGGAGGTGAAAATCTAGAGGAAAATATTTGAACACAAGAGGCTTGGAATTTAAATTGGATAATTGGAATAGAATGTGTTGAAAAGAAATCATAGCTAATAATTGGAATTAGCAAAATTAACAAAGGTTTTATAAAAAAAGAGGAAGAAGTAAAAGAAAGGGTGGAATGTGGAAACGGAATTGAGAGTGCCACTTAATGGTACAGGAAAAATTTCAGTGATTTTTTGAAAAGTGTCTGGTCCTTTTAAAATTGACTTGGAACTTAAAAGAAAATAAGAGAAACTTCATTATAATAGAATAAAAGCTTTGAAAAACCCTGAAAAGTGAAATATTAAAAATATTAAATATTAAAAAGTGACTTTGGAAAAACCAATAGAAGGAACCTGGAAACAAAAAATAATGGACATTGTTGAAATAAAATATAAAAGGTGCTGGTTGAAACAACTTACTGGACATTTGGACTGTATAATTATCAAGGAAAGTGGGGGAAAAGGAGCAGCCTAAAAAATGGGAGAACTATTTGCAGAAATGAGATTGGATCTACAAAATATGAATTTATGAACGTGAATCTGGAAATGTGCAACAATATATTACAAAAACTAGAAATGATGACTCAGTTTGAAGAACAAAGAGAACTAGAAGGGGAGGAGTTAAACAAAGAGGAAATTAGCCTTGAAGATCAAGTGTAACAACAACTATTTAAACAAGGGGAAAAAGAATTAAAGTTAAAAATTTATAGTTTGTTATAATAACGAAAGGAGGAATGGTTCAGAAAGTTAAAGGGAAAAAGCAGAAGAGAAGAAAAATTGAAAGAGGGAGGGGGATAGAATAAATAACTGGAATGAGAAATGGAGGAAAATAATGGGAAAAAGGAGAATTAAGAGAAAGGACCAAAAAAGAAAGAGAAACAAAAAACAAACAAGAATGAAAAGAAATTACATAATTAAGATGAGAGACAATGGATAAAAAAATAATAGGGAAGAAGATTCTGCAAAGTAATGTGCTGTGATATATAAGAATAAGGAACAGGAAGATTTTTATAATTAATTGAACAGATTAATATTTTTTGTAAAATAATTGATTTATAAGGTGATTGAGAGAAAGAATATCTTGTGGAATCTGATCTAAAATATATGTATATGTGATATGTAGTAGACAGAAGAATATTGTTATTAATGTAGAATGAGGTAACTATGTTGAATTAAAGGGAATAAATGGAGGGAAAACATAAGGTAAATAGTGATAAGCTCGAATTGACAACCAAAGGGGACATTTTTTTAACTAATAGAATAAGGATGGAATTATTGAACAATAAATGAAATAACAATATCTGATAAAATTGCAAATGTGACAGATAGAAGTAATATGTACAATGAATATAGAAAAGAAATATGAATCCTAGATATTTTAAAGCAAGATATGAGAATATTTTAAGAAAAATGAAATAAGCCATGAACTGAAATTTGATAAAACAGGTTTAATGAATATAATATTTGGGAATATTTAAAAGAAAATAGAATAAGTAATAATGTGATATGAATTTGAACAAGAAAGATGGATATATAACCATGGTCATGTTTGTATTGAAATGTAAAAACCTGAAACCACACTGCTTGCCAAAAGATAGATAGATAGATAGATAGATAGATAGATAGATAGATAGATAGATAGATAGATACAAAAGAAGAATTTGAATAATGAAATTATTATGTATGTTTAAACAGTACGGTGATTGGCATTAAATTGGTATTAGAATGCTGAATAATTGAACAATGAAGGATCATAAAATATTATAAATATATGTATCAATATTAGAATTATATATACGAATGTGATGAATGTTAAGGGATGTGATTAATATTATTTCTTGTTTGTACCAAAATGTATGATGATTAGGTGCCACACTGTTTATATATTGATGACTATAAGTAGAATAAATTTTTAAAAACCTGGGGAAAAAAAGAACGAAAAGACACAAATGAAAACATTTTCATAGCTTACTTTTCTTTATCGAGTTATATTCTTAAATTTACTTTTCCTTCTTTTAAAAAAACAATATTTGGGGCAATGATTGTGAAAACTGCCAGACAGACAGACAGGGCCTCAAAATGCTGGCTTTCCAAGCCATTTTCTATGGCCTATAATGTTACTTCATGGATGTTAAACAGCAAGGCAGGGCAATGACTGCTCTACAGATGTGAATGCTGGCCACAGGAAAAGGCCTGGAATAGAAGCAGTTTGGAAATATCAGCTTCACAACTTGTCTTAATACACCAGCCTAGCATATTTTCCAGGCATAGAGAACACTATCAGCCCCACAAATCTCCTTGTGATGAGCAACACTATTCCCTGAGAACTCCTACCTGCTCTCACCCTCTCTACCAGGCAAGAAGAAAAGCAACAAGCAAACAAAAGATATTGCTATTAAGCAAAGAGAAGGAAAACTCTGATGGGCAAAAATAGAAACATCAAATGACAACAAAAATGAAAAGACTGAAGAGAAGGAAGACAAGAAAAAAAGCAGAGTCTACGCAGCTTTTAGTAGATGGATATCCTATATTATCTCATCCTAGATATGAACTTGAAAATATATTACATATTAAATCAGTAATTAAATATTAGTGTTAGGGTGAACAAAAAATACTGTGAGCTAAATGACCAAATTAAAATATTTCTATTTGACAAGTAATTCTATCATAACCTTGTTTTTTATAATGCATGAAATTCACTCCACACAATTTAAAACATTAAACAGAAGACAAGAATTAATTGAAATACCGAAGTTTTACTTACCAATACACCTTTAATCCAACCAAATTTGACAATCCCTTTACTATCAGGAGTATATGCCGCAGTGGCTTCTCCAGTAGGAGTTCCTTCTTCTCCATTTGCATAGCCATCTTCAAATAGCTCCTAAGACATAATAGCAATCAGAAGAGAAAGGGAGATTATAAGAAAGAGTCTCTAATAAATCAGTTTCATGTTGACAGTGTTGTAACCAACAAGGATTAAATGACAGAACACTTTCTGATTAATATCAGAAAGCCTGGAAATGTTTTTTCTTTGTAGAAAAGTAGTCTACACTGTATAATAACATCTTTTGTATCAAGCTAATGAAGTTTTATATGATTCATTTATTAAATGAAAATATGCTTTGCATAATACAAATCATAGTTAAATGAATAACTTTCACAGAAGACTATAAAAAGTTCCCATCATTTATATAAAGCATGTATTATATATACAGATGTTTCTTGCTAAATAACTGCCTTGTTTAGTGACTGTTCAAAGTTACGACAGCACTGAGGAAGTAACTTTACAGCCAGTTCTTTTACTTACAACTGTCAATGTGTCCCCATGGTCACATGATATTCAGGCATTTAACAACTGGTGGGCATTTTATGACTATCACAACATCCTATGATCACATGATTGTCATTTGCACACATCACAGCTGGCTTCTGACAAGCAGAGTCAATACTGAAGCCAGCAATAAAACTGCACATTTTAGTCATTGATGTCTCCCTTACGGGTGACTTGCTTAACAATTGTGATAGAAGTGAGAAGCTGAGTTTGTTGCTATCACATAATTTGCTTAATGACATCATTTAGTGACAGAGTTGTTGGCCCCATTTGTGGTGATTGAGAACTATCTGTATACATAATTCATGGGTACTTTTCCATTCAGTCAAAAGGCTCAATGTTCTACACCAGACTTTCTAAACTTTTTTACCCTAGAAGAGCCTTTGAAATAACTTTCAGATCTCAGGGATCCCTGTATAAAAATCACAAAACATACTCTAAAAAGTTTACAACAGACTTCACTTCTACCTTATACAATACATGTCTATGTCTAAAATATCAGCAAAACCACAGGCCAGGAGCTGACTCAGGTGAGTAAAAACACCAGTGAGTGTTGGTGCATAAAGTTTAAAAACAAGAAACCAACTTTTTTTTCCAATCATGAGCTCTCACAGAGCCCCAAACAACTTGTCATGGAACCCCAGAAAAGCTGCTGTAGATTTTACTGTTTAAAAAAAGCACAGAAAATGATAAGATATTTAATGAATGTAGAGCCTTATTCTGTAGAATAGAATAGAATAGAATAGAATAGAATAGAATTCTTTATTGGCCAAATGTGATTGGACACACAAGGAATTTGTCTTCAGTGCATATAGCTCTCAGTGTACATAAAAATACGTTCACCAAGAATCAAAAAATACAACACTTAGTGATAGTCATAGGATACAAATCAACAATCAAATCATACTAGGAAACTAAATAAAACAATATAAATCATAAAGATACAAGCAATGAGATTATAGTCATAAGTGGGAGAAGATAGGTCACATCAAGGATGAGAAGAACAGTATTATTATATTATAAATAATATTATAATTTTATTATAAAATTATATAAAAGATTATAAAGAAAAAATAATAGAATATCCTTATAGATATTACAATAAATGAAACAGAGAAAAATAATCCTCAAAATAAGTTCAATTTTTTATCTCTATTTACTTCTCCACATTATGTATATTCTGCCTCTTATTTTTACAAATAACTCATCACCATTTGTTACACTTCTGCCAATGATGGACAAGCTATTTTTTAAACCTACTGACAGTCTTTTCTACCTCTTCATTTGAATCCAATGCATATCCACAAAAGTATTCCTAAATTTGGGAAAGAATGAAAGTTGCGTGGTACAAAGTTTGGAGTATGTGATAGATGGAATAAGATTGCAAAATTCAATTTCACAAATAACTATTCGATGGTTTGTGAGATATGGGACCTAACACTGCAAGGTTGCAATCCAATTTTCCTTATTTTGCTTCCAAAACATGTGTGTTATTGTAAGTATTGTAATATAGTGCTATGTATTAATAGTAGTGCCAGATTCAAGGAAATCTGTGCGAACAACACTATCTGCATCTCAAAAACTATAACCATGAAGTTTCCTGTCAAACCCTATTTTTTGAATCCTTTATTCATATATGAGATTTTATTACAATAGTCAGTGGACTGACATTTTGTTCCTGGGACTTGTTTTGTTGGCTGTCAGAATTTCTGTGAAGAAATTCTTCACATTTATTCTTGTAGTATGACAATAATTGCTGGCAATTTTTGACCCTTGATGTAAGGAAGACTTGATTTGCATCAATCTTCCAAAATTGAAGAACTTCAAGAACAAGACACATGCATTCCTATGAAATGTCAAGCCTGTCAGCAATTTATATCTGAATAAAGTTCATTAATCTTTTTCATAGGAACTCGTCAATTGCTCTTGCAAGTCATCCACATCATTCTAAATCACACAAACCACCACTATTTGGTTCACTGTGTTTATTGGGGGGGGGGGGGGG
>BHFT01005945.1:33437-56009 GCA_004320025.1 Laticauda laticaudata
GGGGGGGGGGGGGGGGGCTCAGCAATACACAATATGCCAAACATCAACCTTACTAGCACTTCAAGTCTTTCAAAAAAACATTAAATACCTGGGTTTTCCATCAAGTACCAGCATAGGTTAAGGTGACTGAATATTGGAAGCTTGAATTGGTGTCAGTTTTTTTGGTTTGTATGTTACAGTTTTAATAATTTGACATGGTTTTTATATTGTTGTAATTCTTGATTTGGCAGCTGCCCAGAATTTGGTAAGAAGGGAAGCTATATAAATGCTTTAAATAAATAATCAATAATTTGACAGTGAACTTCATTATGCTAAAATTCAATTACAAATTCCATGTTAATAACTTGTAGCTTCAAAGTCAATACTTTTCATTAAACCTTCTGAAATCTGGTAATCCTCAGATAATGTAAGATTAATAGATTGAACAATTCTTCAACACGCTTTCTGGCAGAAGAAATGCCTTTGCTCATATAACCCTTCATGTATTTTTTCATTTCCTAATCTGATTACCACACAGCATATTTATAATCAAAAGTATACACTAAACCATATATGTTGTAAACGTAGGGAAATAGAAGTAATCCAATGTAGTAGCCAAAAATACAAGGCAGAATAAATAATTATTTCAGCTATAAACCTGCTGTCTCCCCAGCAGTTTAAAGCAACTATTTGAAGCTTTGTCCACAAAATAGGTAGTCCTTTGGGTTCAAAGAAGACACAATGATGTGCATTTATGAACATGGAGGTGGCAGTCCCAGTCTAGAAGCACAGAGTCTAGAATAGGGGCAGTAGAAGTCCATTATTACAATAATTGTGGATAATATTCTGTGCTGCTACTCACAATATTTTTTGGTGGCAGCTTCTATAGCACTTGCATAGAATGGGCGTTGGTATAAGTTACTGTGAATGCCTTCTCCAACCCCAGGATGGGTTGACTCCTTCCTATAACGTCATTTAGCTGAGTCTGTACTAAGATATAAAAGCCAGACCCTGGGAGAGACCCCAGCTTTGGCAAAGATACTTGACAGACTGAAAGGTATCTCTGAATGCCCAAAATAAATACAGATATATGTCTTACTCTCTTCGGACAAATCAAGGGAGGGGCTGGGCTCTCTCGCAGCATAGATAGAAAGGGCATTCACGGTAACTTCTACCAAAGCCCATTCTCCTCCATGCTGCATTGAGAGCCCAGGATGGGACATACCAAAACTTTCATGTCCAAGGGCGGGACCTCGTCCGGCTCATCATACCAACTGTGGAACCACTCGTTGAAGCACCCATCTATCAAAGGCTGCAGTCGCCGAGGCAAAAGTATCCAGACAGTAGTGTCTGGTGAAAGAAAACGGGGATGTCCACGTGGCCGCACGACAAATCTCCTCCAAGGATGCTTGGGTCGCCCAGGCAGCAGAATTGGCTGCGCTTCTGTAGAGTGCACCCTCAGACCTCGGGGAACCGGAAGGGCCGCAGCTTTGTAGGCCTGCTCAATGCAAGACCTGACCACCTGCTAATAGTAGGAAAGAGGCCTTGTGCCCCAAGTGAGAAGGGAAAAAGGAAACAAACATGGCTTCCGACTTCCTGAAGGAGGAAGTGCGCCTTTAATGTATATCTCTAAGAGCCTTCTTATGTCTAGCGTGTGGCCACTGCCGCTCTAAGTCATGATGCAGGAGAGTACAGAAGTCAGGCAAAAACAATGTCTCGGGACCTGTGAAACCAGGTTTTAACCTTCGGAATAAATGAGGGATCCAAACGAAGAACAACCCTATCATCGTGAAAGAAACAAAGGTCCTGTCCGATGGAAAGCAGCAGCAAGCTCGGAAACCCTCCTGGCAGAAGTGATGGCAACAAGAACACTACCTTCAGAGTCAGAAAACGGAGAGACACTGTTCTAAGGGATTCAAAAGGGGGCTTTGTAAGGGCATTAAGGACCATATGAAGGTCCCAGGAAGGATACCTGTGAACCACCGGAAGGTGCAGTTTGGAAGCCCCTTTCAAAAACCTCCTGACTGAAGTGTGATGGGATAAGGAAGGAAAGCAAACCCCATGAAAGGACTGAGGAGAGGGCCGCAACCTGCCTGCGTAAGGTGTTGGGGGCAAAACCTTTCTCCAGCCCATGCTGAAGGAAAGCTAAGAACATCTGCCAACTGGGCTGAAGCGGGAGAAAAGACCTCCCTGAGGCACCATTGGGAAACAGCCTTCCAGGTGCATTATAGATGCGCCTTGTAGGTTTGCGAGACACCAGGATAGTGAGGATGACCCTTTCTGGGAAGATCAGCCTCCTCTAGCTGCTGCGCGCTCAAGTGCCACATAGTCAGCTTGAACATTGGGGCTCTGGGTGGAGCAGGGCCCCTAGTGAAGGGAAATTAGATGGGCTGGGATCCTCCAAGGAGAAGACACCGATAGGTTGAACCAGGTCCTCAACCAGGGCCTCCTTGGCCAATAGGGTGCCAGTAGGAGGATCTCCAACAGTTCCTCCAACAACTTCCGAATTACTGCAGAATGATGGGAAGCGGGGGAAAGGCATAGAGGAGACCCTTGGGTCTCCTTGCGCACCAAAGAGCATCAGTCCCCTCCTCCCTGGCAAGGAAACCTGGTGAAGAATCTGGTGACTTGGGCATTTTGAGGAGTGGAGAAGAGATGTTTCTCTGCCCATAACCCCAACTGTAGAACCTCTCTCATGAGGGCTTTTGGACCTCATCCCCCTTGCCAGTTGACATGAGCCTTTGCAGCCATGTTGTCCGTAAGGACGAGAACAATGAAGCCAGTCACTAATTGCCTGAAATGTTGAGAGCCAGAAAAATGGCCCTGAACTCTAGCCAATTTATGGGAGGGCCTGCTCTGATCTGGACCAAACGCCTTGAGCTATCTGGCCTGCATATGGGAACCCCAACACAGAAGGCTGGCTTCGGGTGTTATCACTAGCCTGTCTGGGTCTCTGAACAAGATTGACAGGGAATGCTACCAATTGAGAGATCTCTGGATTTGTGGTGGGAGTGGGACCTTGATGATGAGTGGCTGGTTCCTGCTCATTGGTAGGGAAGCAGAAACCATTGGAGAGATCGGGAGTGGAGCCAAGCCCACGGGATGATGCCAGTACAAGGAGACTATCTTCCCCGAAGTTTGGACAGCAGTGACAGGGGGACAATTTGATGTTGCTGGATCTGGATGATGATCTCTGCAAGGCTCTTTCCATGAGCTGGGACAGGAAAACTGGCACAACATGATATCGATGACTGCTCCCATTGTTGCAATTTGGTTGTGGGAGAGAGCTGGTTCTTTTGGGGTTGATGGAAAATCCTTGGCTCTGGAGGACATGACAGGGTAATTTGCAGATCCAATGGGCTGCAAGGATGGAAGAAGATAGAATCAAAATGTCATCCAAGTAGCATTGGATCCTCACTGGAATAGAACGCAGAGATGCCATCAATGCTGCCAGAAACCTTTGTGAAGATCCATGGAGCCATGAGAGGCGAAGGGAAGTGCTCGAATACTGGTAATGGGTATTCTGATAACAGAAATGGAGAAACTGGCGATGATGAGGCCAAATTGGATGTGGAGGTAAGTGTCAGTGAGACACATGGAAGGGAGGAGCCGCCCTCCTGAACGCTCTCTAAATATACAATGCAAAGTTTGCAATTTAAATTACCTGTATTTTACAAATTGGTTGAGAAATTTTAGATCAAGCATGGCTTGCCACTCCCCTGAGGCTTTGGGAATAATGAATAATGAAAAGGTGAGAGTAAAGCCCACGTCCCCATTGAAAGGGGGGAACAGGTTGAACAGCCCTGATTTCAAAAAGGTGCTGAATGGCCTGATTCATGAGGGCTTGCCTGGAAATGTCCCGAGAGACAGAACAGATAAAAAAAATTTTGGGGGGTGGCATTAGAAAGTCCAATTGTAACCCTGACCTAATAGTGCTGAGCACCCAGGCATCTGTCGTTGACTCCTCCCATTTGGAGGCAAAGAAGGCTAGGCGACCTCTGATGGGTGGGAAGAACAAGGTTCCAGAGCATCGCCGAAAAGCTTATCACCTGCGAATGGAACTGAAGCCAGCTTCCATTTTCAGTGTGACTCCACCTGCCAATTTCAGAGCCATAAAAAGTCTTCTTGCTACTCCAGAAGATGCAAGATACAAATTTGGGTACAAATTTGGCGGAAATGAGAGTGGCATACACAGTGAATTCCGCCGCTGCAATAATCTTATTAAGGTCTTGGTGAGACCGAAGGTCAGAAGTAGGCAATCTATTCTGGAGTTGGCGCAGCCACTGTATGGATGCCTTCATGAAAAAGGATGCTGCTGTTGAAGCCCAAACAGCCCAAGCAGCGGCCTGGTGATTGCGCTTGAAGGTCTGTTTGGAATAAAGAGAATAAAGAGGCTTGTTCTGCTCAATGAAATTCTCCTGGATTTGTCTTTACACTAAATATCATGTCTACTTTACACTAAATATCATGTCTAAATATCATGTCCCGGAGGTTCTTTTCCAAAACAGTGACAAATCTACTCAGGAAAATGGGGGAGGGGAGAGATCTTGCAATGGACAGCAGTGAGCTACCCCTATAATTTCTGCAGTTTTATTAACTTCCCTTATTTTTAAAGAGAACTATGATGAGGGCATCACAGAAATCATCAGGCATCTCCTCTGTGAACTAAATGTCTTCCTTGAAACAATTATAAGGCATTTAGATGAAGAGCTTTATATATCTCAGTAGGAATACCATTTACCCGCTTGTTTTATTTGAGTTCATCTGCAAGATCACTGTCTTGATCTCATCAGTAGAGGGAGTCAGGCCAGCCTAGGGCATGCAAAATTGACAGCTGAGGAATCTGCTGCAGGACATCAGGATCAGTTGTGGATGGCCTATCCAGTAGGTTAGACAATTGTTTAGCCTAGTGATTTTTTTATTCTTCCTGATCTTTGATCAAGCTCAGCCCATCAGATAAGAGCAAGGGGAAGCATCTTGATTTACAAGGGCCATAAATTGAGTTTATGACGGGTGGCAGTGTTCCACCTGCTCAGCTTTTCTCTGATGCCACTCATCCTCTATTTCTGTAGGTACTTAAACTTGCCTTTCTTTAAGACAGGAGACAGTTCATTCTCCCTGTCGTCTAGACCAGGGGTCGCCAACCTTTTGGACCTCAGGGACCACCAAACTCATAATTTTAGAACCCAGGGACCACTAACTGGTTCTGTGGGCACGGCCTAATTTGTGAGCGTGGCTTGGTGGTCATGTGACTGGCTGGGCATGTCTTGTATGTAAATATTATATTTATATGAATATTGAATTTTTTATTTTAAAAAAAGAGCAATTTTTACCCAAAATCAGGCAAAGCAGGCAGGCAAATTGAGTTGCTCACAGAATCACAGATTCGTTAAGAATCTATCTGCCATTGGCTAGCTCAGTCTGTCACATAAAATTTGCTTGCAAGCAAACTCACAAAATTAACTCACAACACACCATGTATGTAAATATTGATTTTTTTATTTAAAAAAATGACTTTTATCCAAAATCAGGCAAAGCAGGCAGATTGAGTTGCTCACAGAACCATTCAGTGATCTTTCTATCTGCCATCAACTAGCTCAGTCTCTCAAATTTGCTTGCCATGAGTCTGCACTGAATTTGCTTGCAAGCAAACCTTCAGTCCTACCTAAGGGAGGTTCGGCTGTGCTTAGCTAGAAAGCATGAAATCCAACCATTTCCTGCTTCCTAGCTAATCTAAATCTCCCGGCACAGCAGAACAGATGGTCGGGAAAAGGAAAAATAGCAATTTATCAGACAAGTTTGCTGGGTAAGGAGTGAATTGGCGGGGAGGGTTCCCGTGGGCTGAGCAGCATTGTGTTTCTGCGCAGCCTGGATTAATTGCTTTGAGGGGGTGCTCTGGGGTGAGATTTCTCTACGGCCCACCAAATTTTTCTCACAGTCCACCATTTGGCAACTGCTGTTCTAGGCCTTGTTCTTAATTTGGAGTGCTGCTTAAACAGTCTCGTGATTTTCATCAAACCAGTTTTCAGTCCAAATACACTTGTTACAATCAGCATTAATGACATCTTTAAACTGCATCTACTAGTTTTCAGCACTAGTAAATGTTAATAAACTATTCTTTGTCCTAACTCTCACTAGTTTAATCAATATATATCCACAAATAATACTTCCTGTATCAAAATGTCAACCACTCTTCATCTACCCAAATAACATAAATGAACTTTAAAATATTCTAAGAAATGAGAAATTTTATTTTATTCAAATTTTAACATAAATTGTTACTGACAAGATCACATGCCATACAATACAGCAAAACCAAAACAATTGCCAAGATGATTAATGTATCTGCTACTCAGTGATGCATTAGTAGTTTTGATTGAATCTTCTTATAGCATCAGCTGACTTGATATCATAAAGTACCTGAACTACCAGCAGTGCTATATGCATAACTAGTTTCAAAGAATTCTTCTCAAGGAACCCCCCACTTCAGGGTAACCATCACTTTTATATATAAAAATATATAAAATAATGCAGAACCAATGTGACCAATTGAATTGGTGCATTTGACCTTGGCTTAAGATTTCATTAGATATATTTCTTTGGGTATCTATCCCTCTTTAACATTTTCTGTTGCTTACTTTTAATGCTAAGTTAATAATAATTAGCCAGGTGATTAAGCAAGCTTTAAAGAGCTATCCAGCTAACATTTCAAGCTCTTGACCTGACAGTAATCTTCAAACATGCCTCATTTGCATGTAATTCTGTAGAGCAGGCTGACCTCACACAACCAACATAACCACAACTCCTAAGTATTTTCTTCATACTGCAAGATTTCTTGATGAGAAAGCTACATTAATATTTCACACACAAAGATAATAACATAACCACTTTCTAAGCAGGATTATTTACATTAACTTAAAATTTTAAACTAATAACCATTTATTTACATTTATAGAGTATACTGCCCATCTTAAGATTGCTTAGACATGCGTAGCAATTTTTCTAACTGCTAAAACACAATCTATGTATACTTTTAATGGGAAATACTCATTTATCTAAAACTATCTGCTTAACCTGTTTCATTTCTTTCAAGACAATACCCTATTCTTCCATAAATACATTATGTATTTAGATTCAAACTACCAGGCTTAGAATATGCTTCCTGAAAAAATGGAACTCTAATTTAGACAATACTCAAGACCAATAGATTTTAATATGTCTATCATAAGCTCCAAGCCAACTCAATGAATTCTGAAGTTAACAGAGTTGCACTGTTCTAGGAAAAGAACATTTATATTCTACTAATATAATTCTTCCATACTACACTAGGCACAAGATAAATTTTGGAGCAAGCTTTTATTGGATAAGGTAGTGTAATATCTGTTCAACATTCATCATACCAAATTTTTCCCCTATCAGCTACAATGACTATATCTTTAAAAGGCTGTTAATCCGATGGAAACCAGATTTCTACTGTATATTTTACCTTATTGTTAACATTTAACATATTGCTTCAATAAACTATCTAACCTTTATATTAATTAAGCAAATAGGTTTTCAATAGCTTAGCTTCAATATGCAATTCTGTTTGGGAAATCTTAATTCTTTAATAAAACATGAAATATTAACAATGGCTCATAACATAGACTTACCAAGCAGAATTCTATTTTAAATGCTAATATATAACTATATGTTGTACTTTTCAAAAAGACAAGAGCACAGAAAGTTATCAAAACTTTCAAATACAATATAAATAAGCACAAATAAAATTCATAATGAACTATAAACTCTTTAAATGTGTTTCAGACCTACATAATTGAACTACTTAAGCTGCTGAGTTTAAATTCATCATATTATAATAAACGGATGTTTAATTCTGACCTAGTGGAAAGATGCAACTTTAAAGTAGCCTGCGCTATTAAATTATTTATGTAAAAGCTAAAAAGTTGTTATTCCGAAAATAGTCTCTCAAACATAATTTACGTATCTATAAACAGCTTATAAATCCATGAACATTGCAGTAGGCTGGCCAGTTGACTGACAAAGAACTTGGCATCAGGAACTAATCAGAGCATACAGAAAACCAGAAAGCTGGAGAAGAATATTAACATGGATGCGTGATACAAAATAGAGATAAAGGTATTTCTTCTGGCCTATCTGAAGATGGCCTTTGGTTGTTATTACATCACGTAGAGACTTTACACTGGTGTTTCTCCAGCAAACTATTTAAACCCATGTCCTAACCTAAAATGAACTAAGAAATCTGGGGGAAATATATCTTAGACCAGACAAGTATTGCTGTAGTGTTCCATTAACTTTTACAGACCTATAAAGTATACTAGCTCCATGTAAAAGTTGCACAAACATGAGACAATACGTAAGGTAAGGAAGGACAGAAACACAGCAAATATATTTGCAATGCATATCTATAAAGCCAAAGTCCATGCAGAGAGAACATAGAAAACGTAACTTTTTATAGATTCTCGCTAAAACTCATCTCATTTAGTAAAATACCGTATTTTTCTACTTCTATACTCTCAGCACGACATTGCATCAGCCTGATGCCCCATTTTTTAATCCCAAATGAGGTTACCAGATGTTCTTGACTTGCTCACCATCACTCACCTTGTCCAGCTCATCATGCAACTCTGCAAGGCTGGGTCGAATAAGTTTCTCTCCTAGACCAGCAGCGGTATGCCGATAATAGTCTATTCTTGGCACGGCATCGATGGTGTTGTGGCCAAAGGTGCGCAGATAGTAGGTATTTGTATGAGTGTCATTATAGTAGTGATGGTGCCCTCCTGAGCCTCCCCCGGAATGTAGGCTCCCTTCGCTCAGAACTGTGTCACCACCATTCTGGAAGCTGACGCTGCAGCCTTCTGGGCCACCAGGTTCATCAGAGTTGTCATCTCCAGCTGAGGGGTCCACGAAATTCACCCGGAACCGGCCTTTTGCTTCCTCACTGTTTTTCTTATGCCCATCACCGGGGCCTTCTGAGGTCCCTTCCGTCGCCTTCGCCTCTTCTGCCATGGCCGCCCGACTCAAGTTTTCTGCCACCAGGTCCACCTGAAAGCGGCTCTGGCTGGGCGTGGGACCCAGAGGTCTGCAAAGCCCATCTCCAGCGGCTGCAAAGGCAGGAGCCAAGGCGCTCGCGAGGTCCGTCGAGGAGCCGCCTGAGCCAACCGGTGCATCCCCGTCGCTCGCCGGCAGACGAGATCCTTCCTCCGCTCCTGTGGATGCTGCTGCATCGGCGGCTCCTCCTCCTTCTCTCCCAGCAGCTGCTGCAGCTTTGAGCTTCGGCGAGCCGGAGCGCGGCGGCGGCGGCGGCGGCGAGGACGCGCGCGAAGGCTTTGCTTCCATGGCTTCTCCTTTTCCTCGGGCGGCGACAATGCGGGCCGGAGACAGACCTCCTTGCGGCTCTGGCTGGTTCAACGAAGTCCCTTCGTTTCTGGCAAGCAAGCAAGCAAGCAAACAGTCGGCTGCCGCTCGGGGCGCTTTAAACCACCAAATGGCGCCCCGCCGCTGCCGGCCTCCACTCCGCCGCCCGCGAGAAAGCGAGGCAACACGCCGCACTTCCTCGGCAGATAACCGAGCGGCGCGGGGCGGCCCCTCCCTCCCGGCCCAGTCCTTCTAGCGCCGCCGCCACGCCAGGTGATGATCTCGCAGCTGCTGGCCCCTCTCGCTCCTCCGCCTACCGGGTCCCCCTCTTCGAAACCCGAGACAAGGGAAGAGCCGAAGGGGGGGGGGAAGAGTCTCCATCCCCATTATCCCCACCCCACCGCCTTGCTTCCCGCTTTCTCTTACCTCACGTCCCCACAGACAAGGACCACCCTCGGTCCGTCTCGAAGCACCCTCGAAGTCTCAGGGACTGCGGGAAGCAGCAACGCCACACGCTTCGTTTCGCGGGCGCCAAGGCGACAGCGATCCCTGAGGTACCGCGGAGGGAAGGGGGAAGCCGGCTGTCCTACCCTCCGCAGACCTACGCTTTCTGTCTGAATAGTCGCGACACGTGTGCGTACGGCTTGGTGCGCGGACTAGCCGCAGGCTAGTCAGCCGCAAAGCTGCCGCTGGGCCCTCCGTTATCCTCCCCACGCTCCCCTCGGTTTCCCCCAAAGCGAGCGAAAGCCGGCGCCAAGGAGCGAACGAGAGCGGGCCGGCGGCAGCCAATCGCCTAACAGCCGCGCAGCTCGGGGACGAGTCTTTAAAGCATCCGCTGCGAGGGAGCGGGAGGCGGAGGCAAAGCCCGAGCAGGGAGGGATCTGGGCCGGCGAGGGCGGAGCAGCGTTCAGGCGCTGCTGGCGGACGCTGGCCCGGCTTTGACGTGCTTGTCCGTTGCGGTGCCGCCGGGAGCCTCAGCCTGGCTAAAACGCCCTTCGGAGAGAAGCGAGGTCGCGGTTCCAGCGTGGCCCGCTTTTCCCCTGCAGGGCGAACCAGTCAGTAGCGCGCTTCCTCTCGTCGCGTCAGGAAAGGAGGGAGAGGAAGAAGGCATCCGACCGGCGGGCTCCTTGCCTCCGCCTCCTCCCGACGGAGAAGAGCTTTGAGGCAGATGGCGGGTAAAAAAACTGACGCTCGGCTCGAAGTGAGGATGGGCGGGTCTTTGAAAGAAATGGCTTCTGCGTGGGCGGAAGGCTAGCAGGACGGCTAGGAAAGTTCCCGGAGTCTTCTGCTGTGGAGGAAGGAAAAAAAAAACAAAAAACCAACCCACCCAAGCTTCAAAATCTCGCGAGCAAGGCGCGCAGACGCAACCGAGGTGGCAAGAAGCCCTCGCAAACTTTACGTTGAGGCGGACGGTTTCTCGAAGGAAGGAGCGATCTCCGCATGCTCCGAGGGGGGTGTTCGCTTCCCAGGAAAAAGCTGCTCAGGACGGCATCTCGATTGCTATAAGATACAATGCGTTTCATCGATCCCTCAGGCCTTGCTTTCCGAGGGTGATGAAGATGGCCTACGTGAGGAGGGGGGGGGGAAAGTCCCCACACAAAAACAGTCNCCTTGCTTTCCGAGGGTGATGAAGATGGCCTACGTGAGGAGGGGGGGGGGAAAGTCCCCACACAAAAACAGTCCACGCATGGTTGTTATACAGACCGAAAACCTCATGTTTTTTTTATTGCTATTTTTATTTTATCACAATTCCGAGAACGAAGTTGGTGGCTTTTGCTGCACAGGAGTTACACTGAGCCATGCGTATTGGCGTGGTATATACTAGTGAATACTTGCTTTGAGTCGAGCATCCTCCAAAAATTCCCTTGAATCCCAAGAGTGAGCGAAGATTCCTGGACAGGCTCAGTGATGTGGAAATTATTCCCTTAAGGCCCGAGATTTAGAAACAATTCCCATTCAAGAAAAAAAAAAAAAGTAACAGCTTCGGAAGCTTCTGCTATGACTCGATGTTTAGGGCCCTTTTTTTTGCCCTTTCAAGCCAGTCAAGGAAGGTTAGCTGATGTCATGTGAATTCTGTAACCTATTTAGCAGAGGGAGTATCGAAATCAACTTATGTCACGTGAACATGGAAGAAAGCTTTTACTCCCAAGTTAACTCTTTTCCTGTGAAATAACACTTGGAGTAATTCTACAAAACCAAGACTTCTCTGCAAGTAATGTAGCATATAAATGGTGGGAAATGGATATACCCCCCACCTGTCTCTTGCATTTTTAGTTGAACCGACATGGATTTTCAAACAACTTGGGTCTAGTAGAAAACAGTAGGCTCTTAATATATCTAGCTTTGTGGTAGAAAGCTCCCTGATGAAAGGATGTTACTCCTTCATCCTGCATGGGAATTGTTTTTAAACCTTAAAGGGAAATCTGAGAAATTGGGAGATCAGAGGTTGTATTCAACAGGTTCTGACCAGTTCTAGAGAACCGGTCACAGAAATTTTGAGTAGTTTGGAGAACCAGCAAATACTACCTCTGACTGGAGATTTTACAGTATCCTTCCCCAGCCATGCCCACAGAACCGGTAGTAAAAAATTTTGAATCCCACCACTGGAGGGGATATTGAATGGGTTTGCATATCACATTGGGTCATAATCTCTTTTAGTCTTAATGTGTTGCGTGGACCAAGTTTTAATACAATCAATGTGTATTCATGAGGTTGAACCCATGTCTGTAATAGATTACTTTCTTAGGTAAGGTGGAGACAGTGATTCGCTTAACTTTGGCAAAAGATCACAAATTGTGCTCTGCTCACTTAACAGTGAGCTTAGCAGTGGAAATTCTGGTCCCAGTTATGGTTGTACATTAAGGATTACTTGTACATAACCATATGCATTCATTCTCCATCTGAGATGTTCTAGTTTAGGACAGCCAATGCAGTTGTTGAATTTTGCTCTTCCTATTTTTCTCAGCATGAATATAAGATCAAGGTTGTGGCAAAACTAATCCAGTTTATATTTCCTATATTGTAGTACAAAATATTGATTCAGAATTACCTGCTTTTATGTTTCCTGAAATGGGTGGTTCAGTTTTATGTTGTGTTCCTGAATGGGAGATGTAATCTGTTACTGTACTAATAATACCTACTCTAGTTAATGATTCAGTCTATGGCAGGGGTGTCAAACTGGCAGCCCACAATCTGGATGCATCAGGCGCAGGCCATGCCCGTCCCAGCTCCACGAATGGGGAAAACATTGCAAAATGTCACGTGATGGCAACATGACACGGCGAGTTTGACACCCGTGGTCTATGGTTTACACCAGGGGTTTGACTCCACTGGTTTACATTCTTGCAACTGATGTTAACTTGCAAATCCTGCAGCGGAAACAGCTAGATTAATTTTTGTATTTTTTTCGTGGCCCTTTTAATATATCCTGAAATATTTCATTTTCCTAGGAGGGGGTTGGGTTTTAATTTCCAACAACCCATTGCAGCAGCCCCTGAACATCTCCCAAGTGGATTGCTTCTAATGTGACTTCATTTGTTATTGTTTGGGGGTTTGTTAGTTTGTTTTGGTCATTTGTCACTTGCCCAGCTTTAGGAAGCTTCAGGGACTCCACAAGTATTGGACAATTAAGGCAGGTTCAAGGAAAGGTAACCAACACTATGTACATGTAAACAGTTTCAAAATAGCTTAATTGTACAAGACTGAATTGAACAAATAATCAGGAAAAGACATCTACAACTTCCTTATTTTTTATTTCCAAATTGATAGGCACCTATTAATCCATAACTGATATCAATTTGAATCTGTTCAACAAAAAATAAGAAAAAAACAATTTGTTTCTTTAGCATCAGCTTTGTAAGGACATTCAGATTGAAATTCATAAAATTTTCCCAAAAGCTGACTAAATTAGAGCTTTTTAAAGAAATCTAGTATGTATAAGTTGTCCTGCATTTGTTAATATTTATAGATCCAATGTTATGGCAGAAATAGAAAGATACTACAAACAATATAAAACTGGTAAAATATGTTGTATATTTCAACCTATAGTCAATATTTCTTTTTAAAATGCTTATATAGAAAATATTGCATTCTATGGGCAGAAACCTTTTATTTAACATGTAGTTCAATAATTTTTCAGGGGCCCAGAGATTACTTTGATTTTGTTTTTTCATTTTTTCCAACACATACATGAAAAAGGGGTAAAGGAGCATTTGCACAATTTCTTTGGATTGTTGGAAGTAGAAACCTGTCATCTGGAAACAATTTAATTCATATAATTCATACTTTTTGACATATTTTAGATTTGATGGTAGGATCTGCTTTCTCATTACAAAATGGTATTTAGAAAGCATGTTGGCATTTACTGATGAAGTTATAATAACCGTGACATAGTAAGACATCATTTGCTTTATAAATCACAATGTAGATTTTTATAATAAACCAAAACCACGTATTTTATGAACCAGGTTATACATGTATGTAGTGAGGAAAGAACTATGGGAACATTATGCTTTGGGGTGTGAAATGTTGCTGTTTGGTCTACATAATTGGGTGTAACATACTGTCACATCAGCCATATATCTGTATTTATTTGCAACATAATATGTCAAATTGCCTGCATCCACATTTGTATATAATTCATTACTAATTGCATATTTTCATCTTTCGTTAATATTTATTCAGCTAATATATCAAATCTTTTTATATTATTCTAATGGTTCTTATTTTGATGCTAAGGCATTTCAGTGGCTTCTTCACTACTAGATCAAGGTTTAGGTTTGTATATAAACAAAGAAGCCTCAGCTCAGACTTCAGAGTTGACAAGAACATCACAATTCAAGAAACTCTGCCATTCTTGAAACATCAAGCAATCATAAAGCTTTGATTGCTTCTGGCAATGCTAAGCTCCCTACAGACAGGGAGATCTCTAACCCTAACCTTAAGGCCCGGTCCCACTGGCTGACGGACGCAAAACGTATGCATAAAGGACACAGCGGACAAGTCGAAAATTCTCGGGGGTGTCTCCATTCCGTTGTCATCCACTTTCTAAAAAAGTGGCAAAAATTTTGCATTAAACACGGAAAAGAACGGACGTGGGTTGAGTAATGTAGCGTGGGATGTAAATCGGATGTTCATGAAGGAAAGCTAGCGGATGAAAGCGGATGGAAGTGATGACACCTCCGAAGGAGTCAGGGGAGAATTTTGAGCCAGCGATGCAATACTGGAAGGGGGGATGCATAGGCGGATGAAGCGGATGCATGCGAACAGACGCCTATAGGAAACAAAGGGATGCCGCGTGGATTGTATAATCGGATATGCCATAAAGTGTTCACATGTGCATAGGGAGTATGAATTGGTCAGCTCCCGCGGATATAAAAGGATGCAGCACGCACACAGTCAACATACAGGGAAAAGACGTGCTGCACATACATCTTGCATGGAACACCATGGTTCATCAGTCAAGGCAAGAAGAGGAAGTCCGTGCCTACTCGTTCAAGCCCTGGCAAGGTGAAGAAGGGCAGAACCAGCATCCCACCCCTGGCACTGACTCTGAAGCTCCTGCCTGTGGCTGCTGCTGCTGCTGCTACTGTGGTCAGATCAGCCCCAAGGCCCTCAAAGCCCTGCTGCTGAAGGTCCTGCTGCTCAAGCCCTGAAGAGGCCCTGAACAATCTCCAGAGGCCCTGATGCTGAGTGCCCTGCGAAGCCCCTCCAAGAGGGAGGAAGAGCAAGGGAAGATAGGAAGGAGAAAGGGAGAAAGGAAACAGTACACCGTTTCTTGAGGAGCATGAGGATGAGGTGCGGACAGGCTGAGGGAGAAGGAGTACCTCTAGAGAAAGGGCCACAGACTGTATCAGGACACCAAGAAGAAGCAGGCAGCTTGGAGAGACAAGGCAGAGAGAGCCTGGGGTACACTGCGAAGTACTCCTTGGATTTGTGGAAGCACATGCATACCTGGTATGGCAAAGTACACTCCAAGAAATCGGGCAGGCCGCTGTCACTCACTGACTGGGAGATGTACGTCATGGCAAAGTGCAGTTCCTGGTGGGTTAGATCCTCCACCGAGGAGCAGTCCCTTTGAGACCCTTCTCTCTCAGACAGCCCACAGACAGCCAGTCCTCTTCCAGCCAGGACCAGCTACCCTGTCCGCGGCAGGTGTCTTCAGAGGGCCCCACATCAGAGACCCCCGACAGCTGTACTCCCATGCCGGCAGATTTGGAGGATCCCGTGGAGGATGACGCCCCTGCTGTCACAAATGAGGAAGAAGAAGCAGCCACCAGAGGCCAACACACCCCACCTCCCAGCTCCAGAGGATGCAGGCAGAGAGGAGACTGGAGGGCCAGGACCGCAATGTGCTGTTGGAGATCAGGGACACAATGAAGACTAGCACCGAACTTCTCTCTCAGCTGGTCCATTGGACAGAGCATCCTCGGGCTGGAATACCCTTCATCATCTACGTGAGCCAGACCTACGGGACTGCCCAAGGCCCAGTACTAGGTGATGAAACAGAAGATCACAGCACTTCTGCACAAGCCTCAAGGCCCAGCTGAAGTTGCTCCACTACCCAGTCCAGGTCTGCTCCTCCACCCCTGGTGATGTCACAGCCCTTCCCCGGCTTTTCAACAGCCCCTCACCTACCAAGGCTATAACTGCCAGGACTTTCCACAGCAGAAGCAGAACTTCCCAGTCCAGGCCCGGTTCATCGGACGCCACAGACGCAAGTCCTCACCCAGCTGCAGACCAGACAGCCCCACTACACTCCTCCCAACCCTTCCTCCACCCCACAGCCAAGCCCGTCAACGGACATATCTGTCATCAGTATTGTGCCTGACATCTCAAGTCCTTGATGAAGGGCCTCTCAACCTGACGGGACTGAATCAGCTCTCGGATAGCTTCCTGAACACACCACCACCTGTTGTACCTTCAGGGCCAAGCACCCCAATGGTGGCCTCAGACCAGCACTCAAGCCACAGCCATCTCCACAGTCCCCTGCCCGCTTAACAGCTGAGATCATGGACATGACTCAGAGTGACTGAGAATAGTGTCAGAGACTGAGTTGTTTACTTGTTAGGTTCTCTTGCTTAAGACACCTTATACTTGGTTCATTTTGCTTATTTAATACAGTCATAAAGTTTACCTAAGAAAGTTAATAAAGTTTATCTTTGCTTCAGACGCTTAGTTTACTTGGTTCGTTTGTTTACTTAATAAAGTGTTGGTGAAAACTTTGAAAAAATGGTTAAGCCTTTGCATGCTTGTGGAATACATAAGGATAGTTGTGGGATAGATAAACCTCCAGTGCAACATAGTGGGACTGTATGGTCCACCATCCCAGCGATCCAGATGATTTTCTCTCCCTTTTTATAGAAAATATCAGTTGTCCGCTAGGTGTCGCTTCTATATACTCTAGACATTACTGCAGACATCCTAAAATATCGAGATACATCACAGATACGTTCTGTCACGCTGTTGAATATACTTATAGACTCAAGATGCATAACACTTACATCCTTTCTATTTCCATGCTACTTCGCAGGTTGTAGACATTCCATGTACCTTTTGTTTCCTCCCTCTTCCCGTTTTCACTGCAGTGGATGCTGCATGCTTTGCGATAGGGATGCCAGGAGGATTGCATTGAGACAGAGGATACAGTGGACGTTTAACGGATGATAACGGACATAGAATGTTTGTTGCCCGTATATGTCACGGATGTACATCGTACGTAGCGGAAAGTTCATCCGTTCACAAAGTTTTGTGCAGCTCAAAACTTCTTGTGCGGATTAAATTGCAGTGGACAGATGCTCGACAGATAGAGCATATGAAACACGTATGCAGTGAGTACATAACGGATGCATAGCGTTTTCCAAGGGATGGCAAGCTTTTTTTAACGTTTTATGTCCTCTTTGCATCCGTAAGTGCAGTGGGACTGGGCCTGAGTAACAATGTGAGCTGGCATAACTAACAACATGGCAACATGAGACCCATTCAACATCTGTTAGGATAATTTCACAAATTAAGTTTTGTTCTAAATTTGTTAAAAAATTATTTTACATTTTACATACTGTATTTGCTGAAATTTAATATGGTATACTTATCCATGATCTCTGTAACTATTTAATATATTGTCCCAAAGGTACTTTTTCAAAAAGCATCCAGATTTTGATTTTCCTTGGAAACGTTTTGCCTCACATCTAAGAAGCTTCTTCACTTCAGAATGTTTTCAAGGAAAAACAAAGTCCAGTTGCCTTTTGAAAAAGCACCTTTGGGATAACCATCATTGAATGACCGAGAATCTCCATAGGCATTTAACTGTTTGATATCATATATAATCATATAAGATATAATTGTATCTTGCATTGAATATTCCTGAATAAATCTGCAATAATAATATGTATTAAGTTAAAACACAACAGCAAAGAATAAAGAAGATGAAAAATATAAACCAGAATATTTGGACTAGAATCTAAGGAAGACAGAAATGTGAATACAACAGGACTGTGATTACAGTGTTTTGCATTACAGTTTTTATTGCTATCACAATTTGGAATGAAATTCAACAAATTTATAAGGTTTTTCTGCTTCATATGTTGAACAAGGATCTTCTAAATAAAAATAAATATATCATTGGGAGAAAATAATTACTGAATAACTTTGAATAATATTAAATATTTATGCAGGATTTCCATTTTCACTTGTTTCTGACTAATATGGAAAAACCAATATTTTCTATAGCAATGAGGGAAAGACTGGACGGAAAGTATATTTACCTAGTAGTGTATTTGTCTGCAAACCAGGATGTATGTATGTATCTGAAAACACCATCAGGTACATGCCTTTTCAAAAACTAATTTAAATTTAAATCAAATTGAACTTAATATAAATGCAAATCTTTATAGTAATTCTAATAGTAATATTGCACTTTTATACTATAATATAGACAGTGAAATTAATCCAAATCAAATTTAAAACATGCATATAGGAATTAGGGTTTTGGAAATAATGTTGTGTAGCCTAATTAATATAAAATTAAAATTTTAATATAAATTAATGTAAAAATATTATAATATTAATATAAAATAAATATTTTGTTGACAAAATGCAAACAGTTTGTAGTGTTTTACTATCTTAGTTTGCACTACAGATCTAAGACTACTGTGCTTGGCATGGGAAGGGGACATTACTGTGTACCACAGCGGTTCTCATTCTTTTCTTCACCAGGGGACCCCCTTTAAATATTTTTTGGGGCCACAGACCAAGGCCATAAACCACCAAGACTTAACTCAAGATTTAAATATAACATTTCTTCAAGTCTTTTTGGACCCTTTTGTGATGATATTGTACCCACCCAGAGGTCCGTGGACCACAAGTTGAGAACAACTGTGGTATACAGTTGTAAAATAGTGATTGCTTTTATGGATTGATACATTCATTTTGTACATGAATGTAATCTCTTTTCTTGGATTGGGAATGGAATTAATATGCCTACAGCATAATCCTTATTACAGATAAACACGTTTTCAGGCTCAGCCCAAATGTAGCCAGAGTTTTTTCCCTAAGTCAGCTCGGTTGACAACAGAAATCAAATTAAAAATTGGATTGTGACATAAAATCAATAGGCATTTTGAATATCAATGAGGATTTCTAAATATTTTAAATATTGAACTCGGTGACACTGGCCACCCAATTTTATGCTTTTTTGTAGATAATTCAAGTAAAGATAATGGAGTTCCCTTTTGTGCAAATGTGAATAAGAATGAAACCTTCAATGTCAATATATTTGATCATATGCCACTTTTTCATTATGTAAAGTAAAAATTTCCAAAAAAAACCCCATATATTTAGATCATGTTCAAAATTTTAATTTCATTTCATAAAAATTTTATGTCTTGAGAAAATAGTGTGCCACTTTATATAAAAATAATTCCAGTCTTATATTTTCCATTCAAATGTTCACTCTGCTTTTAATGACTTATTTCTCTTTTGTTGCACAATTAGTGTACATGGATGGGCACTCAGCTGTCATTGTCTCAGTATGAGAAAAAGCTTAGAAAATGCTATGTTTCTTCTTGAATAATGGATAAATTATTGATGGAACACATTTATATAGTACAACACAATTTTATTGTTTTTCTATAGTGATGTAGACTTCTGAAATTTTGCCAGGCAAATTCCATGATTAATCCTTTCTGGCCAAAACAGTTTAAAGCAATTTGCACTCCTTGTTCAATTCAGATGCCAAAAAGCTCTTTACAGTGTGCTGATGGGATATTTATAATTGTTACTATGTTTTCTGCTTTGCAGTCTATGCTGAAGTTTGTAAACTGGCATCTAACTAGAGGAAGAATTATAGCTTTATAAAATTATACAACTTTCATTTTATAAAAGCCTCCTGTCCTAGAAAATAAGAAAATATCTATGCTCAAAACTTTTGCTACTGAATGATATAAAATCTACACACCTACTGCACTGACTCAGTCTTCTGGAGGAAACTTGCTTCTAAGAAGGTTATGAGTCTTATCTCCTTGCTTGCATACAAAATAAATGTCAAACCTTTGGCTGGAATGTTTGATAAAACTATAGCCATAAGCCTATTTGTTGAGGTTAATAAAGGAATTATAATGTAAATCCAGCCATGAAGATAATCCTGAATACATTCATGATAGCTTTCCAAGTATTTAAAACTTACTATTAACCACCTTAGATTCTGGGAATTTAATAACACCACATCTGGAGGGCATTGAATTGGAGACAGGTTATTTTCTGTCATGAAGGTTTGATCAATATAAACTACATTTTTACAAAATGTAAAACAAGTCTAGAATATATGTTGAATGGATATCATCTGCCAAGAATCCAAAGTATGCCACATAAGTATTATTAGACGTTCCTATTCTGTGGTTTGTTTCTGAAAATATTTCAGAGAATACACCAGAATTTCCCACCTCGGTATTTATATTCTTCCTCTTTCTCTTCAATACTGAACTGCTTATTTTTCAATTGCAGAATTAGTCTTACCAAATTCATTTTATCTCCTGCCTCAAGTTATTATTGACTCAACAAATAAATGGGATTGCTTTTCAACCACTACTGAGTTGAGAACAATGGCATCTTCAGTGTCTGAGTGTATTCTTGTTTCCATGCCTTAAACACCAATGATTATTTCAAACTGGTACTCATGAAACCAGGTTATTCACTTCTCCCCTGGAAATACAAGGGAAAAATCTTAATAAATATCAAAATTAGTTAATTAAGTTTTTCCATGGGTAGATAATCCAGAATCAAACAGGATACAGCAATGGTTCTCAACCTGTGGTCCTCATATAACAGGGTCCATAAAAACTTTAAGAAATGTTATGATTTAAATCTCGAGTTAAGTCTTGGTAGTCTCTGGCCATAGTCAGTGACCACAATAGGTTATTTAAAGGGGGTTCACGGTGAAGAAAAGGTTGAAACTACTGGGTTACAGAATTACACAACACATAATAATCTATTATCTACCAAACAACAGATGTTGGAAGGGACCTTGAAGGTCATCTAGTCCAACCCCCAGCCTTCCACTCCCAGAATTCCCCAAACTAGCAATTTGCTGGATGTTAGAAGCCCAACCACTCAAAAGTCCTTCAGATGGAGACCCGCCACAGATAAAATGGCCCCCCATCCTAGGGGTGCTTCAAAATCCCAATGACCATAAGGCACCGTTCCTCAATTTGGCACACCTTAGACTGTATCCCCAAAAGTTGGAGAATACTGACAGAATACTACTGCCTGATTCCAAAAAGACAAGGAAATATGTGAGTTTTATTGGAGAAGGTCAGAGGCCTGTCAGTCTATTACTGGGTTCTAGCTGTGTCAGATTCTGTAAATCCCTGGCTGCCTGCAGCAGAAGGTGAACCTGAAGGTATGTTGGGAAAAAGGTTTCTTACTACTTTCAATCCTTATCTCACATACTCATATAACTGGTGTTCATGTCTTTATCTTTTACATAACTTCTGAAGAAGTGGCGGTAGATAAGAATTACAATAACGTTGAACAATGCTAAATATTGTGCTTTGTGCTGACAATTTTCAAAAGCATTAACACAGCTTTTATTAATCATATCCTTGAGTTAAACCTGCTGGGTGTGGACAGGTTTCTATTATGTTGGTAAGTCTCAGTAAATCTTGTAATAACATCAGTAATAGGCAACTTGGCCTCTGAATAACAGAAACCAGTCATGCAAGGAGTAAAATTAAGTACTGCAAGGGAATTGTGCATGAGTGGAATCCTATGCTTTCTCAGAAATTGTCTCCATAGAAATACTGCTATCTCAATCTCATACCTTTTGTTGTAGGATATCACATGGGGATGGTGAAACCCATGCTTGCATGGAAATGGGGTTCATAAAAGTCAATGCAGGGGTTGACTGTTTCCATTTAGTCTATGGTTGAAGCAAACTGCTAAACATTCATATTGTTCTTTTGTCAAAAGTGCATAGATGGAGTTGAAATTGTAGCATCTTATCTACTGAGTATTTCCCACTGAATCTCTTTCAAATCCACTTAAAGTTAAAAGTATGAGTTATCTGTCTCTGGTTTCCCACTATGGGTTTAGCTATATTAGATAAGATGATAAGGGCAGCAAGTGGATTCTTTGGATGGAACATAGAATGCTTAATATTGACATCTGATTTCCATGCATGCTTAAGTAGAATATCATGAGTATTGTAAAAGATGGATGATGATTGCAATTATTATCATTGCTCCTTTCTTGAAAGCAGCTAATAACCCATTGTATATTTTGGTTCACTGGCAGTCATTACTTTTGGATCATAGAGTTCCCATTCTTATAAATAATGACATTACATGTATTTGATAGTTGCAAAAGATACTACATCAAAATATCTATTATATTCTATAGTGGAGTTTGCATAGAAATCATTATAGCAATTACTGTAAAAATACAAAAGCAATTAAATAAAACATGGTAAAATGTATAAACTTAGCAATAAGTAACTATAATTAGGGCTTATTAACTGTTATCATTATAACATTCATATATTCAGTAGTACAGAAACAGAAACATGAAAATATTAGGAATAAGGAGACTGACTGGATATTGCTGATTCCTCAGAACATGGAGAAAAGCAGGCATTTTGTAGGTATTCTCTGTTCCTCTGTGATGCCATTACATTGTCAATATCCTCTCTGTGTGTGTTTGTGTGTTTTAAATGGGTGAGGATAG